>DWLH01001934.1:0-11692 GCA_018249795.1 Heliconius telesiphe telesiphe | reverse complement strand
TTTGAAATCTGCTATTATTATTATTATCTCAACCTGCAAGGATAGCGAGATCAAATCTTGAAATTCTTTATAATTTTTGAGACGTTGCTTGTTAAGTGGCGGAACTCAACGCCGTGCTTATATATATAACATTATAGCAAACTAAATTTGACATAAAATAACAATAAAAACAAAAATCGTCAAAAATATAGCTAAATGCATAAGATTAATCCAAAAAAGGCAAAGTAACAAAACAAAATAAAAAAAAACCGTCACGAACATAGGCTAGGGAGAGGAAAAAGAAAAAAAATCTGTAAACAAGTTTAACGTTTATTTTGGTTGCGTCCCTTTCACTCTTATACAAATTTCATATACCTATCCCTTTCTTGAAGCGAACGCTGGACACCTGTGCCTTAGCTTCCCCAAGTACCATCGACCTCAGAATCACACAGAATCAAAAGACCGTATATATGATTATACAGATTATCAACTTTCGACTCTATAATAAAGTTTTAAAAGCTAAAGTTGATAATAATCATAATAATTATAGATGCGTTATTCCTCAACGTAAAGCAATCATTGTCGTACCCAGATTTGATTCGTAGGTTTTTTTTTTAGGTATACGTAAACTAATGTTTTGTAATAATAATGAAAATTGAACACCTGTTGTTGGGAAGTAATCCTATTGTTGGGAAGTAAATTAGGACCCTAAATTTGCTGGCTTTTTTTTTCCACATATGGAGCGACTTTTGTGTATTTTTTTTAGTGCGATTATAGTTATTTTTTTTTTTACTAATATTGGTAGACGTCCAAGGGTGAAATTGTTGATAATTATTGTAATAATGGCAGAAGACTCTATTTTTAACCCAAATTGAGTAAAATAGAGAATGATTTGTAGGTCATCTTAATAAAATATTATAATAGGGTCGGTCGGAAGTGCAAAATAAGTTATATTTTTATTATATTAACAAAATGTAAATATTGTTATATAATATATATATTTAAAAAAATATTTGATGCACCTCTAAGCTAATCCAGAAGTTTATCACAGCCGATTACATAATGGTTACTTTATTCCAAGCGAGGTGGCCAGAAGAACGGAGAGCCAAACGCTACCGTCTTTTCATACCTCTTTCGCTTCGTCCACTGTCATCAACCTCTTCATACAGGCCCTCCGGGAGGTCCTCACGCTTTTTACGTGACCCTCCTCTAATATAATCGATACTATTCTGAAAGGTCAATGTAGTATAAAAATTAAAGTCCATATGATATTACTATTATAAAGCCTTTAAAGAAGTTCCGTATCATTGAACACGTGAAAGTTATCGAACATCTATTAACAACGATCGTATTTCGTACAACGGTTGTAAAGATTTGTATAGACAAGACGAGAATTTTGTTTTTTTTTTAATTAACTGTAACAGAGACGTCAATTAATATTTGAATGTCATTAAATCACTGACTTTAGTAAGAAATTAATAAAAAATATCTGAAAATAAAAAATACTATTTTATTCTGCTAAATATTATCTAAATTCCAGCATTTGTACGTTTTATTGAGAATATAACTTTACTAAAATCTATCTATTTATGTAAATGCAGTAAGATTTGCAGCCTACGTAGACAATAGGAAGAAAAAGAAATTTACTGTACTAAAAAAAACTGCCTAATTGTTAAAAACGGTCTTAAAATGATCTAAAACAACTTTACGCTATTTGTCACATAAAAAAGTAGATTAGGAACCTCACTTTCCCTTTCAACGACGCCCTTTGCCTTATTACCAGAGGAAAAAAATTAAATAACTAATTTCCACGAGTGAGAATCGAACCTACAGCTGTCTCTTAAAAACATAAAATACTTTTGTATTTTTCTCATATCGGTATATATACAAAAAACCTCATTTCTTCAAAATCGGTTAACGCAACATCTTCCTATCATTCCATATCGTATTCACTTCGTAATGCACCTACGCTGTAACAACACAATAATTATTTATACATAGATACTTCTAACGTTTCTTTACTGTGTTTGTAATTTGAATACATTTCAAAGTTTATTAGCTTCACGCTGTATCCCACATATGAAAGGATAGCAAAGGGAACATAGTACGCACTGTCCAATATGTGAGATATTGCGTGTTGAGTGGCGGAATTCAACGCCGCGGTTTGTCTTGTTATTAGAGCGAGGAAACGAAAATATTAAATTTGCCCGAATAGAAACCAAACCCACAACTGTTGTATATCTAGTTAATTACATAAAAAAATATTACTAGTATCAACAAATACATCATTTTTATGTCGTAAAGTAATCATAATTCATCACCCAGTAACGAAAGAGTTTTAAATATAATAGAGAGTATAGAGTGTAAACCTGCTAATTGCCAGAAGAGACTAAAAATCGTCTTCTGACTAAAAAAACTTGGAATATATGTGTTATCAGAAGACTTATATGATTTCGAAAATTGATTTGTATTCTTAACAATATGAAAAAAACTTAACTATATAATAAAATAAAAGTCAATTTTGTATTTTTGTTACACTTTCGTTAAAAAAATAAAATAAATTAAATCAGCTTTACGCTGTATCCTGCACTCAGCAGAGTAGACAGAAGGAACCTAGTATTAAGATACTCCGTTCCCCACTTCCTCTCGAGTTCTGGAGGTATTGTGTGTTAAGTGGCGGAGCTCAACACCGCGCTTTGCCTAAGCACCAGAGCAAAGAAATGAAAATATAAATGTAAATAAATATTACATTTCCTCGTGTAGGGATCGAACTCACAACCAGTCGATTTTACAGTCACACTTTGTGCCCCTGCGCCACGACTGGTCTCAACACGTAATGTTATACTTTCGTATGGTATAAAAATGAAAGAAGAAAGAAGAAGAAGGAGGAGTTGGACGAGGCTTTCATTCTAAGCTGACGATACATAGATTAAGCCATAATACTCAAGTGAGTATTAAACACCAAAACTTTTAAGCTAATCGATTGTTTTCTTAAGCAATTAAGATTTTTTATCTCATTTCAATACGAATGATGCACATGTGTTAGAAAGATGTATAAAATATGATAATATTGTAATATTATACGGGCGAAGTGAAAAAAGGGCTAAGTAGTGAAGGTTTTGTAGATATAATTATAGCGTTACATTTTGTTAAGTGAATTGGGTGTAATTTCTTAGGTGTCGTGTATTCACGCAGCTTTTATTTTTTTATTCCTTTTCTATATATTTCACGCTGAATCCCGCACATTGTAAGGTAGGTGGAGAGAGCCAGGAATCTAGTGTTACGATACTCCGTTTTCAATATGACTATCCTGCACTACATTTTCCGCCGAATTCTGGAGGTATTGTCTCGGTATCATAGCAAGGTAAAAAAAATATTAAGTTCTGTAATATTTCCTCAAGCGGGAATCAAACTGTAATTTGTCGCGCTTACACTCACACCCCTGCGCCATGTTCTACTTAGAGTAGTAAAAGTTACTTTTATAATTAATTATAAATGAACCAACTACCACTACGTACACAAACTAATCAAACTAAGAAACACCATAACATAACAATTTGACATCCTAACCCATAATCAAATTTGAATCTGTACCCACCATTTCAATTACAATGAACTCTCAATAATTGCATCATAAAAAAACAGTGTAACATTATCGACTATACCATTTCTGTATTTGTATAGCTTAGATGATCTTGGGTGTTTGTTTCTTAAATTTGCTTATGATTATTGATTTTATTATTTTATGAGTTCCATTTCTACTGGAGGAAATGTAACAAGACAAATCGCGGCGTTTAGTTCTACCACTCAACACCTAATGTCTCCAGAATTCGGCATAAATGTCTTAATACTAGATTCCTGAGTTCCTCTGCTTACCCTGCTAAGTGCGAGATACAGCGTGCAGCTAAAAATAAAAATAAAACAGTTAAATGCGAGTCGAACACGCATACCGAGGGTTCCGTACCAACTTCTGGTTGTATGTCAACGGGAAGTACCATTTGAAGTTGACAAACTTAAATTTGCGGACGTATGCGCTCATGTTGTATGAAATGAACTACATTTCATACAACATGAGCGCATACGCATGCTCTCATTTTGTATAAAATGACACCCAATTTACGAGTATTTAACAAAATAATGTATATTGAAATAAATGTAACGCTATAGTTATCTCTACAAAACCTTCACTTCTTAGCCTCTTTTTATTTTGCCCGTATATTTTTTTTTATAGCTTCACGCTGTATCCTGCACACATGTATAGGCAAAGGGAACCTAGTGTTAAGACACTCCGTTCCCCACGTTCAGCAGAATTTTGGAGGCATTGCGTGCTGAGTGGCGGAACTCAACACCGCGCTTTGCTTCGACATTAGAGCGAAGAAATGAAAATATAACTGTAAATAAATATTTCATCTCCTCGAGTGGGGATCGAATCCACAACCAGCCGATTTACAGGCATACTTTGTGCCCCTGCGCCCACTTTTTCACACTTCACGTTTTTCACTTCGCCCGTATAATATTACACTGTTATCATATTTATACATATTTTTAACACTTATGCGTCTTTCATATGGAAATGAGATAAAAGATCTTAATTGCTTAAGAAAACAATAAATGACTTTAAAAGTTTTGGTATTTAATACTTACTTCAGTGAATCAGTTATACAAAATGTTGTGTTGATTTTTTTAACTTTGTGTTCCTTTTTATTGGTATCTATAATTACATATTTTTCTGTTAATTTTTTTTAGCTTTACGCTGTATCTCATATCTAGCATGGAAACCTAGAGTTAAGTCAGTTCGTTCGCATTAAGACACTTGCGTTCTCCACTTTCCACTGAAGTCTCGAGACATTGTGTTTTGAATTGCGGAACTCAACGCCGCGCTTTGTCTCTTTACCAGAGCGAGGAAATTAAAATGTTAAATATTTCATTCCCCCAAATAAGAATCGAGCTCACAACCGTCGCGTTTAGCAGTCGCACGTTTGTGCCCTTGAGCTACGACGTTTTCAATTATTAATTGTTAGATAAACATACTATTATTAATATTCACAAACTTTTAAGTGCTAGAAACTTGTTATCTGTATAAAAAAACAATCTATCATCCACACTTTAATAGTAGTATCTGTATAATATTAGAAAAAGAGCAAAAAAATCATTTGAATTCGGTAGCTAAGGGTCGTTTTTTTACATGAAGATGTATGTAGCAGGTCCCTAAATTATGCATGTTTTTTTTATAGTTTTGAATAATTCATGTCGACTACTTTAGATAATTTTCTCACACGTCTCACATTCGAGGGGTATCGTAGCTCAGTGGGTGTGTGTACATCTAAAGCGGTTTTTGGTTCAAATCTCAGTTGTGGGGAAGATTGGTGAATCAATTAAGACAAAGTACGTATCAATTAAGTAAGTAAGACAAGTAAGACAAAGTGCGGTGTTGAGTTTTGCATGTGAACACGCATTGTCTTGAAATCAAAATACACCCTAATATCTCTTTGTTGGTGGAAACGAGTCCTTTCAGTCATTTCACTTCAGCGTTGGAAACCGGGTTTATGGGAACCGTAGAACGGAGTGTCTCTCAGCGAGATTCTACTTCAGCCAGAAAGTTGAAAAGGGAATGGGGTACGTAATTCTCTCTCTTTTTATTCAGTCCAAAAAATTTCGAATGAGCATTATCCGCTCATTTTTCTTTTGCGGTGGAAGCCGGGCCTTAGGGAAGCGGAGAACGGAGTGCCTCTCTGCGAGGTTCTACTTCAACCACAAATTTGAAAACAGAATGGGAGATATCAATCTCTCTCTCTCTCTTTCTCTCTTCAGTGCAAAAGAGCGACAAAGTCATAAAATTGAAATATACAATTAAAATAAGGGCACAATTATGTACAAAAAAATAGAGACTTTTTTGTCATACTAGCGCCGTCGTGGCGCAACAGCACATCCAAATTCAATTCAATTTAATTCCGCACATAGCAGGGTAGGCAGGGTAGACACTAGATTCCCAGGTTCCCTTAGTTTATTTCCCTTATCTAGTGTTAAGACATTTCGTACCCATTTGTTTCATAACCCTCTTTCCTCAAAATTCTAAAGGCATTACGTGTTGTGTAGTGAAACTCAACGCCGCGCTTTACCTCGTCACTAGAGCGGAGAAATGAAAATATTAAATATGTACCGACTGGGAATCGACCTCACAACCGTCGCGTTTATTTTTAATGCTTGTGTCAATTGTCGTAAAATATATATAAAGACAGTAGGTACCTTCTAGTCTTAAAATTATACAAGCACAAAGCAAATGGTACAGCAGTATATAAATAGATGGACGGCGCTAAACAGTTTGTATAGAGATTAGTACACGTATGCAGCAATGTAAAAAATTAAGTTATGATTTTTGAATATAATAAATAGTAGATTATAAATGTTTATTGTCATTGAAGACATAAGAAATATTTTCTGACTTTAATACTCCACCTCCTTCTCCTCCTCCAATTCTCTCTCTGGTGGTACGGAGTGTTTTAATACTACATTTCCGCTGCCTGCCCTGCTGTGGGCGGTGAAGGTAAAAATATTACATATCTGTAAAAAAACTTTTAACAATATAAAAAAAAAAATGCGTATTTTTCAGTCTATGTACCCTGCTGTATGCGGGATACAGCGTTTTTTTTTTTATGGAAAAGGACAAGGCAAACGAGCGTTCGGGTCACCTGATGGTAAATGATTACCGCCGCCCACGACCCCGTGCAACACCAGAGGAGCTACAGGTGCGTTGCCGGCCTTTAAATATAATTTAATAAGCGTGAAGCTGATAAACAAAAAAAAAGCTTCAATTATCCCAAAATATTAATTAAGCGCACAAGTTATTTCGGATAATCGGATTTCTAAGTTAAAAATAGAGAATGGAGTATTATATCACTATGAAATACAATTAATTAAATCAATATATATGATTGTGTACTAAGCTTTACACTTATGTTGCGCAGGTCAGGAACATCTGGCGAACTGTTTGTATATTTTTTTTGTTACTGTGGCTTATAATATAAATCATTTTTAGTGTTAATTTTCAAAGAAAACAGAAGAAAAGCAGGATAAGCAGAAGGGGCCCACCCACTTTTCGCTGAGTTTTGGAAACAGCGTATTGAGTGACAAAACTCAACGCCCCCCTTTGCCAGATTTGCCAGTATTTCATTTCCTCGAGTGGGAATCGAACCCGCAATCGGCCGTGTTTAAAATCGCACGCTTATATTTCTGCGCCACGATTGGGGTCTGAAACTTTGAATATTCAATATAATTTTATATAAATTGATGTTCAATTGTTATATTATAAGAGTTAAAAACATGACAAATCTAAAATGTGTCGGCGATGGTCGAGTGGTATCTCTAATAAGTTAATTTTACTCTTGAACAAAATTTCGACCAAATAGGCATAGGTTCGATTCTCATCTAAAATTATGATATATTTTTATTTCTTTGCTCTGGTAAGATATAGTGAGACGTAGAGTTCAGCTCTCTAGCCTATATGTTCAAAAAATTATATTAAATTGTAATATACATGTACTTACATTTAAACAAAGTTATCTCTGACTATCAATAAATACATATCATTTAGCTATTCTAAAACAAAATACAAGAAGCGGGTCTCGTAAATCACGTTTCGCATTCACATTGACACGTTTTAGTTCAATATTTGTTAGTAACAATTCTTTTTCTCATGCGCATTTGTATGCTGGTGCATGTGTTTCCATTTACGGTCAGAGCGATTGACCGATGATACGTGGTGGAAATCAAAAATTATATTGTTATATTTATATAATACATAGAGAGAGAGAGATAAGGTCGTCGTGGCGTAGTGTAAGAGGTTGTGGATTCGATTCTGATTTGGGGTTTCGCTCTAGCTCTGGTGACAAGACAAAGCGCGGCGTTGAGGGGAACGGAATATCTTAACACTAGATTTCGGATTACGGGTTAAAGCATGTAGCTCAAAAATACACACTTTTTATATTATGATTATTATACATAAGTATTATTTTACGTTCCTCAGTAAAAGCGGTGTTTTATTATAAAAGAAAAGTTTGTAATAAAACACTGAAATTTCATTTTGAAAATCTAATAACATAGTGCCAATCAATCAAAGCGCGGCGTTGAGTTCTGCCACTCAACACGCAATACCTCCAAAATTCGGCAGAAGGTGGGGAACGGAGTGTCTTAACACTAGGTTCCCTCTGCCTACCCTGCTGTGTGCGGGATACAGCGTGAAGCTAATTTAATTTAATTTAACAAGAGGTAATCGAAGCCACTACCTACTGTATTTTGATAATATTACAATCCATTCTATTTAAAATAATATAACATAGTTAAATAAGATTATTATTCCAATGTAAATTCAATATTTATTATTTTTTTCAATTTTAATACGCTGTATCCCGCATATAGGAAGGTAGGCAAAAGAAACAGTAGTGATAAGACACTATATCTCCCAAATTCTGCTCGATTTTTGAAATAGTACGTATTGAACTAGCAACTTAACGCCAAGTTCTGTTTTGTTACCACAACAAGAAAATTAAAATAATTAACTATCCAGAGTGGAAATTGAAACCAAAACTATCACGATTATAGTCACATTATTGCTTTACTTACATGTTTATTAAAATTTAAAAGCTATTTTTGTATCTGTTACTATAATTTGTAGTTGTAAAGCTAAAAATAAAATGTAAACAAATCGTAAAGACTGCGATCGACGCGAACCTGTTTTTAAGATTTCGGTTTAAGTTACAAACGATAAGAGAAAATAAACAGATAATACATATATTACAGCTTAGGCCCGTTAGCTGTGATATGCGGTCGTTGTAGGTTCTATTACTGTTATATTTTAAGAGAATTATTTCGCAAAAGTACTCTGTAACAAAAAAATTCATAAAAAAATAATTTGATCAAATATGCTTTACGCCGTAGCAAGATTGACAGAGTAAAAACGCTTAACGCCGCGGTTTGTCTTGTTAACAAAGCGAGAAAAAGAAAATAATTCACTTCTCTAAGTGGGAATCGATCTTACGACCGTCGCTGTAAGTCGGATGCTGTGACCGAATTCTGGAGGTATTGCACGTTGAGTGGAGTAACCTCGGGACCAGAGTAAGAAATAACAATATTAAATATTTAATTTCTTTGAGTGGAAATCGAAGCCACAACTAGTCGCGTTTACACACGCTAACGCCTGCGCGACGACTTGCCTCAAACCGTAGGTTTATACTTACGGAACTAAAATATTAATAGAAAAAAAATCACTCTTCGAATATTGAACCTCATACTTCCAATTCCGTTAATTTCGTACTAAGAATCATTAGGATTCAACTCGAGTAACTATTCGATTGGGCCCTATATGGTGATGTCGATGCACATACAATATAAAGTATTTTTGATTGCAATTGCTTGTATGACAAATACACTTCCTGTTTGTGTATATAAGAAATATTATGTAAAATTTTTAATTATAAGAGTTTCAAAATATTTTACAAAACTCGTCGGTCGGTAATAAAAAATAGCACTTTTACACCTAGTTATAGATATTTATATCATAGTAATTTACTAATTTTTATATCTGTTCTAATATATCTATATGAATAAGTCCCGCTGAGTTTCTTGCGCCGGTTCTTCTCAGGTCTGAGGCATTAATTTTAGTGAACTGGTGGTAAATTATTTGACGTTCAAAAAATGAAGCATGTAACTTCTTATTTTGAATAAAATTATTTGACTTTGACTTTATAATAAAGGTAAAAGTTAGTTTGATTGGATACTCAAATCTCTGAAATTACCAGTCTATTTGGACGCTGGACGCGCGATGGACGCCATTTTCACTCTCAGAACTTTGATGGAGGCGAACTCCATCAATGTTCTGGAAGTGAAAATGGCGTCCATAGTGCCCGATCCTGCATTTACAATATATAAACTAATAAATAAACTCCCTAGATCCCCTTAGATCGCAATGCCCACCAGGTACATTGACGAGGCATTCAGTCAAAGGCTTTCTGCTGACCTAAAAAAAACATACAGAGCTTTCCTTTTTTCTTTGTACGCAGACGTATATACCTGGTGGGCATTGCGATCTAAGGGGATCCATGAAGACTATATTGAGATTATTAGGCTTATGTGTCACGATTCCGCTTCAGTGGTTAGAACCACTGACAACACGAAATCCTTTCAGATCACTGTAAGAATTCACCAGGTCCAGCTTTTAGTTCGTTCTTATTCAATTTATTCCTAGATACTGACTTAGCTCACATCAAAGATCAGTCTTCATGGTGGATTATATATGGCAATGACATAGTATTATAGAGAATCAACTGACGCTGGAGCGTAAAGTGAACCTCTGAAAGGAAATGCTTGAGTGTCGAAGACCAAATATACCAGCATATACTAGCGTTACCAGACGTCCCGAATTTGGCGGGACGTTCCGATTTTTAGGCTAAAATTTAAATGTTTCAACAGGCCAGACAAGATCCCAATTTTCGTAGATTATTCCAGGCATTTAAATAATTCCTTTTTTAATAAATTTATTTTTTGTAATATGTTACTAACAATTCCAGTGATAAATGTCCCGCTTTTCGTCTAGACAAACTATGGCAACGCTGTTAAAAAAACACATTACAAATGTGGTTCTTCTACCAGATACCAGAAATACCAGAGCAAAGAAATGGAAATATTAAATATTCAATTCACTCGAGTGGGGATCGAACTAATCAATTGCGTTTATAGTCACATACTTGTGGCGCTGCGCCACGACTGGCCTCTAAGTATATTCTACATACAGTCTATATATGAATTTATAATTCAATGCATAACCCAAGTACGAGTAATGTCAAGGACATTCAGTTAAGCGATTTTCCAGTTTCCCTTTTCAGTAAGAACACGTTTCGATATAAGCTTCGTATGTGCACTTGTTCTTATCCAGCCATACTGTTGTATCTTCTTTTACGGGAAAATTAAAAAAGAACTTTATCACAATCGTTTAAGGTCACATTTTCATTGACTTTTTTCTCGCTTTATGTTGTTTTTGAAATAAAAAAATTATATAGTTCTAGTAACCAAGGTCTTCAAGTTGGATCCGAGTATTAACATTTGTTTACATTTCTATATAAATACATATTATATATATATAAAAAATATCATTAATAACGCATTATTGTTTATTAAGTTTTTGCGTGTTTCAATTATTAGTATATATATACGGTCCCCACTCGAGGGAATGAATTATTATGTATTAATATTAACATTTTCATTTCTTCGCTCTGGCACCAAGGTAACAGGCTCGGCGTTGAGTTCCGCCATTCGCCATGTAATACCTCGAAAAAATTCGGCAGAAGGTGGGGAACAGTGTGTCTTAACACTATGTTCGCTTTGTCTACCCTGCTGTGTGCGGGATACAGCGTGAAGCTGATTTAATTTAATTTTGATTTTTATATATATAATAATTTTACCGATAAGGGGTTCGAACCCAAAACGTCCACGATCGGACCCCGTTCAATTGAACCACGACAGCGAAACGATAATAATAGTATAATATAGCATAAATTGTTATGCACATACATGCATATACGACTGTTTACTTGATATGTTATGCTTAAATATATTATTAATATTTATTATGCAATTAAATCAAAATGCATATAATAAATCTATTTACTTTGTGTTGCATTTGTAGCAGTATTAACGTCATAATTGTATAGTATTGTAAGTT
>DWLH01001933.1:0-11694 GCA_018249795.1 Heliconius telesiphe telesiphe | reverse complement strand
AAAATATAAGAATGATTCATTGTGAACTAGTTTAATTTAAATACTTTAAACTAGTTTACTACTAACTAGTTAAACTAGTTTAGTAGTTTACTTTGCACTTTTATAGAAAACGTATAAAAACTTGAACGTAACGGGACACAAACCGGCTCCTCCTGTAAACCGACCAGGCCCTCTGACCACTAAGCCATATGTTCTCATCGAGCTACGTCGAAATTTATATACGCTTGATACAACTTATTTTTGTTCTTAACATCTCTATAGGAAGATTTTTACAAATTTCCGCAACACTAAGATAATTACTAAGAATTATCGTCTGGCAAGAGAGCTATTTATTAAACATTTTAAAGTGTTATTCCACACTTAGCAAAAAAAATTACTTATTTAAAAATTTAGAGATTCTTTCCTAAGTATGGAATAACAACTACGTAGCTACGTTCAAATTTTTATACCTTTTCTAAATAAGTATTTTTCTTTCCTAAGTGTGGAACAACACTTTAAAAATGTTTAAAAAAGTACTATCCTTATTTACCTTTTTAATAGTTTTTTTTATATTCGGTATCACTATCGAATGATAAGAATTTATACAAGATTATTTAATTTTTTCTCCAGGTCAATCAATATCTTCATTTTCCTAGCTCTGATAACGAGGTAAAGCGTGGTGTTAAGTTCGGCCACTCAAAACACAATGCCTCCACAATTCGGCGGAAAGTTCAGAACAGAAGTATCTTAATGGGAACGAAGTGTCTTAACACTAGGGTCCCAGGTTCCCAGTTCCCTCCGCTACGTGCGAGGTACAGTGCGAAGCTAAACAATATGTAGTTGTTTGTTAATTTTTATTCATGCATTTGACATGAGAAGTTATAGTGCAAACTACATATAAGTTATAATAATATATCTTTTTTATCATCCGAAGGCCAACTTCTATAAGACAAGCCATTTCTGGCTTAAACTCCATTTGACTGTGTTGTGTTTAAAATGAAAATCTTAATTGGAATATTGTTCATTTGTACAGCTTGTAAGTATATATTTTTTACATTAAAATAATTACTTTAGCTTATAATGCTTCAATTGAACGTAATATGTATTATAAAAGATTATAAGGTGATGGAAATTAATTATATTAACATTACATTATGAGTAAACAAGTTGAATGCTCGTTAAGCTTTAATAAATATAATATTAAATAATAATAGTGATATTTGATTAATGGTAATACCATTATAAATATATATCTTTTGCATTCATATCACATGTACATTCCATAAACAACCTCAAAAAACACTCCAAGTGCCTTTGTTGTCTATTTAGGAAAAAAATCCATTTAATTTTAAGAAAAGTAAAATGTAACTTCTGGAATCGAATTTGAACAGTTACCCCATCTCAGACTCCAACATTTCTTGAGTCATCATTGAGCCTCGTTGACGTCAATACCATATTATATATAGATTTATAATAATTTATAATACCTACGGCGATTTGATTGCAAGTTTGTTGTTTTCTGTGAAATTTAATTTAATTGATCAAGTGTTTGAACGAATTTTCAGGTTTTCGCTTTGCTGTAGACACGCAATGCGTCCAGAATTCGGCGGAAAGTGGTGAACGGAGTGTCTTAACACTAAGTTCCCTGTGCCTAACCTTCTATATGCGGAATACAGCGTGAAGCTGGAAAACATCTAAAAATATTTTTTATTATTTAACCTAGTATAATGAATATATATTGAAAAATTTGCACTTACTACAAACATTTGCTTGTGTTTTGATTTTGATGGTGTGTTTCAGCTTATGTGCCAACGCTATGGTCTTATCGAAGTGAAGATCACGAAAAACCTGATAAGGATAAAATTGTATTTATCGATATGCCGACAAAAACAGAGAAAAGTAATATAATTATAACTAGTATCACTACTGAAACGACTACTGTTAAAGATAGTGTAACTGAAATTACTAATATTTTAACAAGAAATGTAAGCGAGAACTCCACAATTACTAACGAAGGAAACTCGACTAATAATTTGTCAATTCTCGATAATACATATGATTTTGTATCACGAACGTAGGTATTATTATCAATTATCAGACTTTGTTAAAAAAAATCTAAATAATTTCAATTGTACAGAGAAATCTGAAAGGTCTTCTCTTCCTGAAAGCTGCGAGAAATATATTGAATGCAAGGTGAGGTTTTTGATAGATTTGTAATATTATTTAATGGCTGTCCCCTGTGAGATTGTAAACGCGATTGTGGCTTCGATGCTCAATTGTGGGAATGAAATATTTTATTTAATAAAAAATAATTTTACAAAGATTTTATAATTTTAAAGTCGATTTTTCTTTTTGTTAAAAATTTATTTATTTTACCATTTTAAGTTGAGTAGACCCTAAAAGGATGCTTCTTAAACGAGTAGGTAGTGGTTGTCCTATGTAAAATTCCAATCTTAATTAGATATTATTTTTGTGCAAGCTGACATTTTGGCATATTGACAAGAACATACATAACAAATATTCGGGCGAATTGGGAACTTCTCCCTTTTTTGAAGTCGATTGAAAATATGAGAACATCTTCTTTTTTGAAGTTGGTTAAAAAAGAAACGCAACGATAAGGAATCTCACTTCTGACACCAATTTTAACATTGTTTTTCCATGTATGAATTCTATTACAATACAATTATATTTTCTGCCAAAAAAAAAACAAACTTGTTCAGTTTTAACGGAATTTCATAATCAGAACCTAGTGAAACTTTCACCAAACTATCCTTGAAGTGTGTATTTTCAAATAAATAAGAATCATCGGAATCGGTTGACGTGATATTGAGTTATTCGTCCATTTGTCACGCGCATACCTAATGCAAATTTAAGACTTACGTAATTTTCTCATAGATACCAGTACCAGAAATGGACCAAAAAAAATGGGACCACACGGAAAGCACTAGCTTTCAGATAAAAAAAATCATGAAAATCGGTTCACGCAGTCAAAAGTTCTGAGATAACAAACATTAAAAAAATACAGTCACATTGATAGCCTCCTTTTCTTACAGAAGTCGGTTAAAAATACGACGAAAAGTGAGGAAGGTAAGGTCCAAGAGGCGCGGATTCAAATCCCGCTATGTTAAAATTTTTATATAAACTTGTTATTAAGAATTCCTAAACTTTAAGATGCTTAGTTGAGTTTTTAAATACGCATATTGTTTTTATACATAATATTGTCGTCATAGTTTAATAATTGTATCAAACAATATTTATTCTTTGTATAAAAATTTACTTACAATATTACTAGCGAACCACGTGCAAGTATACAAATAAATAAACAGGCGGCATAAGAGGGAACCTAGTATTGAGACACTGAGTATTGAGGCATTGCGTGTTGAGTGGCAGAACTCAACACCGCGCTTTGCCCTGACGACTTGAACTATACGTATGCTTATGAAATTATTTTCAGTTTATAGGATGGATTCTAATAAACCATGAAATACATGTTCAATGAAATATTTTCACGAGTCTGACTTTCAAATTTAAAGATTTTTTCCATAAAAACTTTCAACTCCTTTTTTACCCCTTTAATGGGATTTTTTTTCTTAAATTTACGAAAATAATTCATTACGAAAATAAACATCTGTCTACCATCAGCGGATACGACTGTGAGTGTATTTAAGCCTCAGTCAGTATATATATATGAATTCGGCGAAAAACGGGAAACGGAGTGTCTTATAACTAGATTCTCTACCTACCATGCTGTACGCAGTATACAGCGTAGCTCAAACAAAACAATAAATATATATTTTTGATAATGATAATTTACCTATTAATCTAACAGAAACATATTAATTTAAATCAATAAATTTAACAAAGACATAATCAACATTTAAAAAAAAACTTTGACCAATAGGTCAAAGTTAAAGATAAAAAATAATAAAGAATAAAAATTCTTTATTATTTTTTATCCTATACCGGTAACACAGTAGGTACCCTTTATTAGATTGAAAATACTGAACAAGCTTTGTCGAAGTAAACTGCGAGTCGAGTCGTATCTTGTAATCCTGTAATCATTTCATGAGCATTCAGCACAAGCCCAGATGTAATATATTCATAGCGTAAGTAGAAGAGGGGCCAGGTGGCCGTTGCCGACCCCAGAATATTCTGGTGCCCCATACCCCATAAACGTTATTAACAAAAAAATTACCTCGAATAATTAAAAAAATCAACGTCTACACGAACATATTTGTTCAACGGTAAAGTCCACAAAGAAGCTATCTCTAGATACGCAAATGCATATAGTACATATCATCTCCTCATCCAGTAGTTGACAAACTTCCTGTAGTGTATCTTGGTTCATCCATCACCATCATTATGGTGGTTTTAATGTTGATAAGCTTCTTATTTTTAGGCATTTTAAGGCGAAAAACTACCATAAAAATAATATTATAATAAAATGTAATTACTAATAATATGAAAAAGAGGCGCAGATGCACAAGGGTATGACTGTAACGCGATGGTTGTTGGTTCCCACTCAAGGGAATGGATTATTATCTATTAAGATATCTATTTCTTCGCTATGGCACCAACTCGAAATCCCGGCGTTGAGCTCCGCAACTCAATACGCAATGTCTAGAATAGTTCGGCGAAAGTGGGGAACGGAGTGTCTTAACACTAGGTTTCCCCTGCCTACCCTGTATGCGGGATACAGCATAGAGCTGTTTTTTTATGAAGATACGTGCTTTTAATACCAGTCATTCTGGCCGATATTAACCTAACCTTAATTTTTTACTAAGTAAATTTTCAATTAAAAACTATTATATACAATTCTATAACAAATCAACGCATTAATAAGTTGATCATTAAGCTACAATAATTGCAGGTATTATTGAAACAAATGTGAAGGTAATAAGCGCTTACCTATTATTAGTTACCATCAGTTCTTTTTCTGCTTCACGCGGTATCCCGCATTTAGCAGAGTAGGTAAAGGGAGCCGAATGTTAAGATACTCCGTCCCTCAGTTTCCACAGCCGGTCTTTTGGTTTAATTACCAATTACTCCGAGCTAGCACGACAATTGAAAACGGTTTTACTCTAAATGTTAGGTAGGCAAGCAACTGGGACAAAAGTGTTAGCAAAAGGTAACGTCTCATCACCCTATTTTTATGTAAGCGTACAAGAGAAAAAAAATAATAAGATTTCTTGCATCTTCCCCTGACCACAATTACCCGGTTTTCCCCTGTTCGTTCGATTTGAAGTAATACAAAAGGAATGACCAACCACAGTACAGAATTTTATATTTATCAATTCGCCGTATTTGTATTATTGAATAAACAATTTTAATAACTTATACCTACATAAAATATATTAGTCGGTCACTAGTATGATTCATTCGGTTATGTGAAATGATCACTTATTAAGTTATTTTATTGAATACTAGCGGCTCGCCAGCGGCTTCGCCCGCTTAAACTACATGATAATTAAGTAATAAGCAGAATTGATTGACAACTAAAATGACTTCTAATATGATTTTTTATTACTTTAATCTGTAATATTCTAATATGTTTTTTTTTCGACATTATCGTAATTTCTATAAGAGTTTTTGTTTATGTTTGATTGTTGATATTTGATTTATAAAATATACATAAACCTAATTATTTATTATACGTTTACTATATACGTATATATTTGTAACATTACGTTCTTTTTACCTATGTTATGTTTTTTAAAACTGTTAAATGTGCTGATATCAGTCAATAATTTAATTTACTGCTTCAGGAACAGCCTTTAATGTTAAATTATTGATTTGGGGTAATGATTCATAATATTCTTTGTAAAATAACTGTAATAATTCCGTATTAACTCCTGTACAGTTTTTAAATTAGTTACATATATTATATGAACAAACCAACCAAAAAATCTTTGTAGGTACTTGATATTTCTTTCAAGATCGTTCTTTATCTCTGTTTTGAATTAATTACGACTTAAACTTCATAAATCATAACAGTTATGTTATGATTTATGAAGGTAATCTCCACTAACAATTCAATTTTGTCTATTTGTTGTATAAAATATTATATAATAGTGCTTCAAAAATATATATTTTTATCAACAGTCATATAACCAAGACGTTTCGAATGTCATTCTTTAGCCAGGAATCTCACCAGCGCGATTGCTATATAACATTCGCAGGCAAACTAATGCCTTGAGTTCATTCAAATGACGATAACTTTTTTTTTAATGAACCGATTTTAATGAACCAAACTTTAGTAGTTAAGTTGAGTTAAAACAAAACAATTGGTGAAATTTTCAAGTAAATCGGTTCAGTACTTTCAGAGAAAAATTTGGACATACATATCGACAGACAGACAAGAAATTAAAAAAATCTTTTTGCTTTGTATTATTCTTTTTAAGTGTCCCTCTATCCATTTCAGTCAAAATTACTAAATGTACAGACACAATATTTTTACTGTCTTATTATATATAGAGATAAAAAATATGCTATAAAGATGAGCCCAGTCGTGGCGCAAAGTGTGACTGTAAAATCAACTAGTTGTGGGTTCGAGGAAATGAAATATTTATTTATATTTTTATTTCTTCGCTCTGGTGTAGAGGCTAAGCGCGGCGTTGAGTTCCACCACTCAACACGCAACGCGGAAAGTGGGGAATGGAGTATCTTAACACTAGGTTCCCTCTGCCTACCCTGCAGTGTGCGTGACATAGCGTGAAGCTGAAAAAAAAATTATTATATAATAGATTATCCACTTATTACAACAAAGAACACTTGAGCTGCTAATACAAATCTAATGATTTCTCAATTATGTAAATCCGTTTAGCGGTTCCGGAGATATGAGATATAATAAAGCATATTACATACATACATACAAGATACACGCGAAAAACATAACCCTTCCTTAAAAAAGGGAAAAAGGAAATAGGATATTTTTTTTTATAGCGTAGTCGCGTTTGGGTCTCTACTATGTATATAAAACCAAAGTATATAAATAAATATAAAAGTTGCAACATTTATAAGTAAAAAATAATAACCAGTTTATTGAATTGTAAATGTTTTGCCTAAGTTGTTATATTTGTGAATGTTGTTTTTCATGTGAATGAAAGCGCGGCAGTTGTGGGTTCGATTACTACTCGGATGAACGATATATTTAATATCTACATTTTTCTCGCTCTCGTACGAGGTAAAGCGCGGCGTTGAGTGGAGTGGCGTAACACTCCACGCGCAATACTTCGGTGGAAAGTTGTGAACAGTAACGGAGTGTCTTAAACTATGTTCCTAGGTTCCTCGTGCCTACCTTGCCATCGATACATCGTGAAGCTATAAAAATTATAGTGGTTTGTTAATTTTTATTCATGCATTTGATATGTGGAGTAACAGTGCAAACCGCATATAAGTTATAATAATATTTTTTTTATTTAATTTTTTTTAACATCCAAAGGCCAACTTCTATAAGACAAGTCATTTCTGGTTTAAACTCCATTTGACTGTGTTGTGTTTAAAATGAAAATCTTAATTGGAATTGTGTTCATTTGTACAGCTTGTAAGTATATATTTTACATTAAAATAATTACTTTAGCTTATAATGCTTTAATTGAACATAATGTAATATGTATTATAAAAGATTATTATGTGATGGAAATGAATTATATTAACATTACATTATGAGTAAACAAGTGGAATGCTCGTTAAGCTTTAATAAATATAATATTAAATAATAATAGTGATATTTGATTAATGGTAATACGATTATAAATATATATCTTTTGCATTCATATCACATGTACATTCCATAAACAACCTCATAAAACACTCCAAGTGCCTTTGTTGTCATTTTAGGAAAAAAAACATTTAATTTTCTTAGAAATATGTCAATTATGGTTTTAAAAAAGTAAATTGTAACTTCTGGAATGGAATTTGAACAGTTCCCATCTCAGATTCCAACATTTCTTGAGTCATCATTGAGCCTCGTTGACGTCAATACCATATTATATATAGATTTATAATAATTTATAATACCTACGGCGATTTGATTGCAAGTTTGTTGTTTTCTGTGAAATTTAATTTAATTGACCAAGTGTTTGAACGAATTTTCATGTTTTCGCTTTGCTGTAGACACGCAATGCGTCCAGAATTCGGCGGAAAGTGGTGAACGGAGTGCCTTAACACTAGGTTCCCTGTGCCTAACCTTCTATATGCGGAATACAGCGTGAAGCTGGAAAACATCTAAAAAAATTAAAAATTAACCTAGTAAAATAAATTTAAATTGAAAAATTTGCACTTACAACAAACATTTGCTTGTGTTTTGATTTTTATGGTGTGTTTTAGTTTATGTGCCAACGCTATGGTCTTATGGAAGTGAAGATCATGAAAAACCTGATAAGGATAAAATTGTATTTATCGATATGCCGACAAAAACAGAGAAAAGTAATATAATTCTAACTAGTACCACTACTGAAACGACTACTGTTAAAGATAGTGTAACTGAAATTACTAATATTTCAATAAGAAATGTAAGCGAGAACTCCACAATTACTAACGAAGGAAACTCGACTAGTAATATGTCAATTCTCGATAATACATATGATATTGCATCACGAACGTATTATTATCAATTGTCAGACATTGTTCAAAAAAATCTAAATAGTTACAATTGTACAGAGAAATCGGAAAGGTCTTCTCTTCCTGAAAGCTGCGAGAAATATATTGAATGCAAGGTGAGGTTTTTGATAGATAGATGTAATATTATTTACGGCTGTCGTGGAGCAGGGCGTGCGATTGTAAGCGTGAAGGTTTTGGCTTCGATCTTCACTTGGGGGAATGAAATATTTAATATTTTCATTTCTTCAATCTGGTCACGAGGCATAGCGTATCGTTGAGCCACGTCAATACGCGATACGCGATTCTCAAAGAATTCTGTGAAATGTGGGAAAGGCAAGGTGAGGTACTGGAACTTGAATCCACGCCTCTTTGATAGTTTCCAAGAGGCGAGAGTCCAAATCTCGTTCTACCTATATACCTCAGTAAAAATATCAGTTCAAATTAATGAAATATTTTTTTGTGTTTAGCAAGTATTGCTATAGGCTAATTTATGTCATGTTGACCGTCTTGATGTAACCTATTGTACCTGCCATCTGAGTGACCTCCCACACTTAGATTGTGTCATGTGTACCTAGTCATTTGACCACCCAAAATAAATATTAAAAAAACCGGACAAGGGCGAGTCGGGTTCGCCCACCGAAGGTTCCGTGAAAAATAGGAGGTCTTGAGCATTTTCTGGAATTCAAGCTCAGCTTAGCTAGAGCCTTTTCATTTGATACCTCGCTTGAACTAGCAGCTTTAATACCAAATTTTTCCTCTTTTTATGGCTATTATTTTTTATGATTTAATCACAAATGTGTAGTTTTCAGATTTTTTCCTAAACTAGTACTATGTAGATGTTAGTTACCAAAGGAGACTGAAACTTTTGGGCCTAAACGTAAAGAATTGAGATGTGATCTAAAAAATTACAATTTTTATTTTATTTTTAGAATAGCCAATAATAAATTAATTGACATTCTGGAAGTGGAGAAAAATGAAAAAAAAATAAGATTTAGATCCTTAATCGATTAAAATCAATCATATTTTAAATGAGAGATGTGACAGCTGATTGACAATAACACCTTGTCTAATGATTTTTTGCATTTTTGCTTCTGTTTGTCATCGCAAAATCAGGCCATTAAATAAAAAAAATTAAAAAAAACATTTGCTTCTGTCATTACGTTCGTGTCGATGTGTTTGAGTGTTTTCCCGTTTGTTTGATATTTTCAACGACTACTGCTTTTTATTTTTCTCGAATTTTGACTCTGCCTACTTTGTACCCTCGCTTCCCCACTGGACTCTGAAATCTTTTGGATCCTACGACCGCCACTCTATGGATATGAATCGCTGTGTGAATTGTGGGATAGCCAATGGACAC
Organism: Heliconius telesiphe telesiphe; assembly: GCA_018249795.1. NCBI lineage: Eukaryota > Metazoa > Arthropoda > Insecta > Lepidoptera > Nymphalidae > Heliconius > Heliconius telesiphe. The sequence continues at coordinate 1,757 of DWLH01001933.1, read as the reverse complement.
TGCAATACCCTAGTCCGACGACCTTTAGACGAAATCCACCTCAACCTGGTTACTTAGAGGTGTGATATAATCCCGATATATAAGCAGGAAAATATATTTCTGTTACATTTTAGTTGACAGCTTTCGTAATGGAAGGGAAGCTATTGCTATGAAATACTGTAATTGTATTGTAGGAAGACGAATAGTAGTCTGCTGTGCTCATGTTATGAGTATTATATGGTACCTTAGTTGGGCTAGGTACCAAAATAATTTAGTTCCACATACACACTTCTTAGATGACATTTTAATAATAATAGAAGAAGAATAAAATATTCATTAAAATGTGTTTTATTTATAAATAATAAACATTAATGCTTAAACAACTCAGTAATTACATACTTTATAGAAGTTGATATTCAAGAAATTGTGCTGCGAACTTAACCTCTCTTTTATCAAATCTCTAATAACTCTGCTCTCAGATTGCCAAAATTTATATAAATTTCAGGGAGGGAATGATGTACCTAAATCTATTAAATCATACCATTTTCATCTCTTTACATTCTGGGCCCAAAAATGTATGGAATAGTTTCAGTCTCCTTTCATAAGTTTAAGTTATGTGGAAGTACTCTATTAATTTTGATTCCCTTTATAATGTCGATATACGCGTTTTTTTGGCTATGATTTTTTAGGGTTTACTATCTGTAGATGCTAGCTGCTAATTCTAGGTTAACCGGAAGTACCCTACGAATTTTGATTTCCTTGATAGTGTCGAAATACGCGGTTTAACGAGCAAAGTGCGGCGTTTAGTTGCACCACTCAACACGCAATGTCTCAATAAATAAGTTTTTAACAAAAAGAAAATCCAAACAACGAACTAAAAGTAAAAAAATAATTTTACAAAGATTTTATAATTTTGAAGTTGGTTGTTCCTTTTGTTAAAAAATAATTTAATTTACGATTTTAAGTGAGTGCGTAAGTGAGTGAGTGAGATGAGTAGACCCTAAAAGGATGCTTCTCAAACGAGTAGATAGTGGTTGTCCTATGTAAAAATCCCGTTCGTTCCGTTCCGTTCCGTTTCCGTTCTCTCTGACTACCCCGCCAGGGATAAAGCGTGAAGCTAGTTTAGTTTAGTTTTTTTAGTAATCTTTCAAGCTTCTTATTTTTAGAGTTAAGTTAGGAGGGCATTTTTAGGGAAGTAGTGAATTTAATTATATTTACTAAATAAAAGATTTTTTAATTATAATAAACAGTTTAATAATAAATCACTTTAGTAATACTAATAATATTTATCAAACATACTATAAAAAAATATATAATAATTTGCTACAAAAAATATCTTATAGGTATATTATTTAACATATTTAAAACAAAAAAAAATATTTTATATTGTATAATAATCAGCATTAACGAAAGACAATAATGACACCTGGAACATCGACGGGAAAAAACAGCGTGCAACAATTAATACAGTTAATGTCGTAAAATTCCAGATTTTGAGGAAAACTCATCGCTTACTTTTGCCGATGTATGTTATGTACCATTGTATATCTTAAAGAAGCCTGGATTTAATAGCAGGCATGTTTTAATTCGCATACCTAACTTTTAACTTTGTAAAATCCGAAAATATTGAAAATCCCGGTTTTTCGTAAATTTAAAACCGGGAATTTTAAGACCTATATTTGGTTCGATATCCCGGGATTCAAAATTCCCGGGATATATCCCGGATTGCGATTTGCAGACACGAACATATGGGTGATCTTATAAGGGTTCCTTTTTTT
>DWLH01001932.1:0-11695 GCA_018249795.1 Heliconius telesiphe telesiphe | reverse complement strand
TAAGACACTCCGTTAATATTTTCTTTAATCATTCCCTCACCTAGGTAACGAGAAAAACGCGGCGTTGAGTTCCGCCACTTAACACGCAATGCCTCGTGAAATGGGGAATAGAAGTATCTTAACATTAGGTTCTCAGGTTCCCTCTATCTACCTAGCTATGTGCGGGCTACAGCGTGAAACTAAAATGGCAGGTGCGTGGGGAACGAAGTGTCTTAACATTAGGTTCCCTTTGCGTATTTATATTCGGTACGTAATGTTAAGACACTCCGTTACCCATACACCACCCTATTTTCGAAATATAGACTAATATCAATTACTATTGAAGTGTTTGTTCGAACCATCACTAATGACGTATCTACATAAACTAAAACCAAACTATAAAAACATCAACTATTCCTACAATACATATACACATTTCAAGAAAGCCTCTTGCATTTCATATAAATACAAGTTACAAAGCGACCGTCCTCGTTCACTTAAATTCCTTGCACCGTATAAATTATATATTCAAATCCCGCGCGGGGTTTCTTCGTGATTGCTACGTCATCGGTTTTTTACAGCTTTCTCTGAAATACGGCGCGAGGCTCGCGGGAGTCGTTCGTGTAATGCTTCAGTGGCTGTTACGTATGAAAAACACACCTTACTTGGGGGAAATTTTAACTAACTTTGGAAAAAGGTGTTTGACATATTACAACCATTACAAGTTACGGAAGTCATTTTGTTTAGGCAATTTAATTTGACTCTTATCTGATTATATTTCTTAATCTTAGATACCAAGTATATAGTATATAAGTACATACGAGATCTGGTGTTATTTATAACATTTTAAAGTTATTTATTTGTAAATGTTATGTTATGTAAAGTTAGTTATTATTTATACAGTAACTAGCTAAAGTATTATTAGTATTCATACGCATATACTTACTTTTGACATAAATATTGTTAAAAAAAAAATCTAACTATTGGACAATCAAACTCAGTTAATTGCTCCATTATAGTATCAGTATACTTTAAAATAAAACAAAATTGATAAAAAAATAAACCGATCCAACGACACATCAACCGATCCGACTTGATATATTCGTAACAAACTTGTGCACTCGCACCGGGATACCGAAAACCCACTCACTATACTCTAATTATATTCATTGCCAACAACATTACATACAAACAAATCGAACTGATATCTTTTTTTTCTTCTTTTTTTAAGTTAATTTTAAATAAATAATAAAAATAACATGCTATTTAAATATACAACAAACCTTTTTTATTCAATAAGGTGTAGTGGACAGACATACATACATCTCACCGTTTAATTCTCGTAGCCGCAGTCGTAGACGCTCGTAGCTATAATGACAAAAGTTTAGTCTAACCTCCTCCTCGAAGGAACTTGGAGAGTCTCGCGTCTAACACGCTTTACCTCACTTCGCGATAATTAATTCCGTCTGAGTTTATATTAGAAAATTGGCCTTTAGTTGGAGCATATGAGCTTAGCCCGTTCTATTAATAAAATAGTTTTGCACTCTTGTGAATAACTTACTTTAAGGTGGTTATTGAATGTTATTTAATGAGATTTGCATATGAAGTTAGTTGTAGAGTTTGATTTGAGCTTAGCTTTATGAGTCTCGAAGTAAGGTTATAAAAAGTTTTTAGTCTTAAGGTATACATTGTGAAAATTTTAAAAATACGTGTATAATTTAGTATCTATATGTAGTAAATTCATACATTTTTACATTATATTTTTAAATTCTTCGAGTGGAGATCGAACACACAGCCTGCTGCGCTTAGAGAAGCACGCTTGTGATTTTGCGTCATGACTGGCTTCAAAATTTACAAAATTAAATGCTACCGTAGCGCTTGGCGCTCCTTTCCCCCTGACTATCCCGCTAGGGATACAATGTATAATACGAGTATCAAATAATATCAAATAAATGTTACTTAAATGATTAAATAAGCTACAATGGTGAAGTTTAGGTCTGAAAAACAGCCAAGGGAATGCTTATACTTAAAATTAATTTATAAAAGACGGTGAAACTATCAAAATATTTACGGAAATAAAAAAATACAAAAATAAGCCAACTTCTAAATATTTTATCGATATAATCAACTTTGCAGGTCTCTGCCACTCGAGCACGCATGTCACAGTTCCAGTCACAGGTCGTCCGCCGCTAATGTCTTGTAACGTGCGCTATAAATTTTAAATCTCAGTAGAAATCGCAGCCGCACCCCGGACTACGCTCAAATGATTTATTACATTTTTACGGTAAGCTATTACAATATTTATGTGGAAGCCATATTGAAATCTTTTTTATATGTTTGTCATAATATTTTATTTCCTTTTCCGTTTATATTTATGTTTTGGAAGAAAGTTTTTTCTTAGAAAACGTTTAAAAATTTGAACGCTGTGAGGATCAAACCGGCGCCTTACGTCCGTTTATATGTACGTTTACTATTTTTATTATATTTTTTCTGTTTTGATTCGTTTTCATTGCAGCTTATTTCAATGTCAATTAATTAACATTTAATTGTGTAAATACTTAAAATAATACATATGCTAAATTACTAAATTTGATTTGATTTAAGACATTAGGTCAGACTTTAGCTAAGAGGCCAGTCGTAGCGCAGATTCACAAAGTGTACTGCACAATCGACTGGTTGTGGGTTCAATCCCCACTCTAGGAAATTAATATTTATTTAAAATTATATTTTCATTTCTTCGCTCTGGTGTCGAGGCAAAACGCAGCGTTGAAATCCGCCACTCAACACGCAATACCTCCAGAATTAAGCGGAAAGTGGGGAACGGAGTGTCTTAACACTAGGTTTCCTCTGCCTACCCTGCTGTGTGCGGGATACAGTGTGATGATTTAAGAATTTACATGAAATAAGTCTATAAACTAAAAACTTGCTAAGCTCAAATGAAACTCGATAACTAACTCCATATACAAATCTAATTAATTTTTTTCAATCATTACCTTAAAGTAACAAAATCTTAAAATAAACACATTCAACTCGCCTAATAATGATCAAAATGTCAGTTCCCATTGTATGTACGTATATTCTCGTACTCTTGATTGTTCGCTCTCGCATCATAATTGGGAGGAAAGTGGAGATTTGAATTACGTAAGTTAATATTCACATCGCGCCTTCCTGCCGCAGGACAAGATGGCGGGACTCGATCATTGAGATATATTATAATTAAGAGTTTTCATGATTACTGTAGATATTGTATTGTGTGGTTATTGTTATAATAATTTAACTATTTCTAGAATTCTTTCAAATATAATACGTTCTTACGTATACGGTCAATGAAACTTATAATAACTACATTGTATTATGCCACAATACAACAGATCAGACGTGGCGCGGTAGAACAATCTTGTGACTGTAATCGTAACAATTGTTGTGGGTTCAATTTCCAGTCGAGGAAATTAAATATAAAATATTTTCATTTCCTGGCTCTGGTAAAGAAGCGAAGCGCGGCGTGTAATTCCGCCACTCAACACGCAATGCCTCCAGCCGGAGGGGAACAGAGTGTTTCAACACTAGGTTCTCAGGTTTCATCTGCTTATGCTATGCTATGTGCGCTAATACATTTGTAATATTTAATTATAAAATATAAAAAAATGGGAAAAAACTCCAAGCTATTATTTCTACAATTATAGTTGTTGTTATATACTTACATATTTAGAGGCCGTTGTGGCGCAGTAGCACAAGCGTGTGACTGTGAACGTATGGGTTCGATTCCTACTCTGAGGAACGAATTATATAATATTTTAATTTCCTTGCTTTGTCTTGTTTACAAGGCAAATCGTGGCGTTGAGTACCTCCATTCAAGGGTTCCCCTTGCCCCCCTTGCCTACTATACTGCATGCGGGAAATAGCATGAAGCTTATTTACATTATATCTATACCTATATCTATATTATACAGTACAGTACGTGTAAAGCGTATATATATATATATATATATATATATACTTACTTACTTACTTATCATTTAATTGTGGTCCAATCCAGTAGTGGCGCAGGGGCACAGAGTGTGACTGTAAAACCGAGTGGGTTCGATCCCCACTCGAGAAGATAAAATATTTATGTAGAAACATTTATATTTTTATTTCTTCGCTCTGGTGTCGAGGCAAAAACGCGGGTGGATATGTGGAATACAGCGTAAGGTGATTTAATTTGATTTAATTTTTAATCTAATTGTTGACTGTTTTATTAGACATGATGTATTGATGGTCAAAGCATCAAACAAACAGTAAGAGAATGCCTTCGTAGACGCACATGGAGTAACTACGTAGAAGTCTAATATGATGTAATGAGTTGAAAGTTTTCTACGGCTTAATTATACCTCTGTCCGCAACCACTTGAAGTTTCGAACCTGTTTTTAATATTTCAAACCTGAATAAAACTTTGATATTATTATAGCAAGTAATAAAGAATAAATTCGTATTCAGCAAGAGTGCTGCAACAGTTGTAAGTTGAACAATTTTAGTTTTAATGTTATATTTGCAATTTTCGTAACTTTTTAGCGACAAAATCTAGTATTTGTGATTTCTAAAACATCCGTAATAACGGTGAAGCAATATAAAATTATATTTTTTAACATTCTAGTTTTATATAGTAAGGCATAAAAACCTCTGCGAATATCAAGCTATGTCGAAATTCAATGGGAACGTATAGCTTAGTGGTCAAAGCGCCTGGTTGGTTTCCAGGAGACGCTGGTTCGAGTCTCGCTGCATTAAAATTTTATACGTTTTCTAAATAAGGAAACATATTAAATGTTTAATTTTTCCGAGTGGAAATCGAACTCACAATCTGTCACGTTTACAGTCTTATGCTGCAGTCATACACTATAATTATTAGAATTATATTTTAAGGATCGAGGAAAAGTTACTCAAAATTACCACAATATCTATTTGTATATATGAAAGACTCAACCCTAAAAATCTAAAGCAATTTCCAAACACAATTTCTTATAATATCCCACACCACATCTTTATATACTCGTGCACATATGAGTATAATAGTTATACATTACTATTAGTTTGATTATTTATAATTATAATTGTTATTTGAGCAGAAAAGCAATTATTCATCGCGTCCATATTAAGTTTCCTCCCCACTTTCGTTCCCTCTCAAATCCCCCCCCCCCCTCCTCCACCCATCTCCACCCACCTCCACCCCTGCCCCGGCTGAGCCTTCAGAGTAATTGTTTTGTTCGATCTGAACGTAACTGAATCATTAATAAAGTCAATATTATTCAGCCGCTGTAAATAGCGTGGAGCGAGCTGTACTCGTACATACTGTACATGCTGCACCGTAGTAGCGGCGTTATGTTTTACAGCTGTTTCGCGGTTACCGTAAACTATATGTTTAAATATTATAAGGATTTTTATGAATATTCAACTGTTTATATAATTATTAATTTAATTCCTTTGCTAGAAATAAATAAGTAAGATTAATTACTATTTATAAATGATTCTCGCGACCTATTCTTTCAAAAAACAACCAGTGCCTTCACCTCTCAATATTGTCACTTCGACTACAAAATGTAAAATCTTGTATTTTCCTTTTTCATCAGATTTTCAAGAAATCCTTCCTCAGTGCATCCTTACACACTCCTGGGAACATATATTCCATTAGTTAGATTTCTACGCTGTATAGTTCAAGTTTCGTCTCGCCTCTGTCAGTGACACAATTAGAAAGAGAAGAGTGCTATATGTTTCTATAGGACTTTCATGTAATCCTTTTACCTACCTTTCCACCTTCGCAAGTAAGTTTCTGCGTAGTTTCATTTGGGCACAGTCAGTTGTTCTAAAACTTTAATTTAAACAATTATAATTGTGGATGGCAGCTAACGGGCCCTCAATACTCTACATCGTGGCACTCTGCACGTCGGAAACAAGAGAGTGATCACTCCGAGGAGAGACGATTACGGTAAGAGCTACATCGGGAGGGCACTTAGCGCCTTTAAAACAGTGAATTATTTGTTCGACTCGTGAGTCGCGACTGCGGCCGCGTCTGCTCTCTACGCCAGTAAGTGTGGCACTCTCGTATAAGTACAGGATTAGTTTTGTATACAGATTGTAACTACTGATCGCGGAAGAGAAATAAGGGATTGTGTGTAATATTTGTCTTCAGCTTATTTTCTTATTTTTAATTCTATATTTTATGGGGAAATATTGGTACTTAGAGTTATAGAGATCGAAGCTACAAGTAACCTATTTGTCACCAATCAAGATGTTTTGTTTCAAATTCTTAACAAAAAGTTAACTTGAGCTAAAATTAAAAAAAAATCGGTCATGTGCGAGTCGGATTTCGCTCATCAACGATCCCGTAGCAATTTCAGTATTGTAGGTCAACGAAAAAAACAACTTATTTAAGTTGAAGAACTTTAGTTTGCTAACTTCATTTATAAGTTTTTATCCGTAAGATAAATATCTCTTTATGCCACTTTTATTTCCACTTTATTTATACTGTAATTTCTCACTTCTTGCAACATTTCATAATTAAAAGTATACGAGAAACACCTTATAGGTTGCGATTACACGTTGAATAAAGTTGACAAACTTAAGCTTGAATTGGTATTGCAATTGCACTCATTTTGTTAAAAAATATTGTAGTTATTTATAAATATTCATTATGAAATCGTATAAAAATTTGAACGTAGTGGGAAACCTTATGACTTAAACTTTAGGCTTTAGGCTTTAGTCAGAGCGCTTGGACGGTTTTCAAGAGGCGTGGGTTCAAATCTCGCTACGTTCAAATTTATATACGTTTTCTTAATAAGTATTTTTTTCCCTAAGTATGGAATAACACTTTAAATTCATTAAAAAACTACAAATATAACTAAGTAATGATTTCTTTTTATTACAAAACCTATTTTCACTTTTTTCTTTATTTGTATTGTAAATTTTTACTTTGCGCCAAATTTCATGACTGTAAGTCCACAAGATAGGTCCACGGTATACAGGACACATTACGTGGCTAATTCCATACAAAATGCAGCAAAAACGATGCATAAATGTTCCTATCTTTTGATGGCGTCGAAGTAGAAGCTTGATTCTTTCTGTCCTGCGAGGACGGTAGACCTGGATATTTGATATAAATTTCAGCTAGATATCTCCACGAAATCTTGAAATAAATAGTCTTGACAGACGGACAACGATGTAAACCCTAAAAAATGTTCATATTATTATTTCTACCTAAAAAAAAACAACTTCAAATTATAAATTAAAAATAAATTCACTTAACATAAATTAAAACATACTTTGATTTTGTTAAACAAATATAATTAAAGAAAGATTTTATAATTTAGATGTCGGTGTCCCAGCTAATGCTACAACAACCTCACTACAATATCAAATTACTAAGCCTGTTTGTTTTACTTAGAAAATCTAATTTCTAACGAAATGAAAACCGTGGTTTAACAATTTTAACAATGTTTTAGCTAAAGTTGGTATTACATCCACGAAGACCATCTATGGTCTTCATCATTAATCATGTCAAATCGACAAGTCATTATAAAAATATTCAAATACCCAAATGTAAGTGTGTCTATGAAATTTAAAGAGTTCTCTCAATTTCCCCAGGATCTCATCATCAGATCTTGACATGTCCACCACAGGCGGTCCATCTGTGAGGTATACCCTATCAGAGAAAAAAATTATCCAAATCGATTCATGCGTCTTCAAATAAACGTTAAACATACATAAAAAAAAAGATGCCGACGAATTGTCGACCTCCTCCTTTTTTTGAAGTCAGTTAAGAATAAAATTAACTATTTGTGCAATAAAATTCAATTTTAATTTCATATGTAAATAAAAAATAGCTATGCAGCTTAGAGGTATATCCTCCTAGATGAAAAGAACCAAAAAAGTTTTAAAGTTTTTCTTTATATTATTTCAAACAAGTTGCTAATAAAAAAAAGTTAATAATTTAATTTTTTCTACTGTCTTCTTAGCTTTCACAACTAAATCCTGAGTTTTAACTAATAAAGTGTGTGTTGCTAGCTATATATTAAGCTGGGAGCTCCGGGCGTCCATAATTTGTCGCGTCATTACCCCCCGCCGGTAAGTTTTATATGCAAATCGATATACCTGGATATCTTAGACGTAGATTATTTTATTTTTAAGTATACTTTGTAAAAATTTGTTATATATTTTGAAAGCAATTTCTATAACTTGATATACTTAGACATAAATTTTTTTATTGCAGCACTAGCTTTTGATTACTTTGAAACACTTTATGAAAGCTTCAGAAAATCATAGCACCGGTAAGACGCGGCGATGACATATCTTGACCTTAACCCCAAATTGAGCGAAAAGCGGAGAGGAGAATGTTTTAAGTAGTTTATTCTATAGGTACATTGCTATAAACAAAATACAAAAAAATATATATATAAATATTACAAATAGATATTCCATACAAAAAATATAATTTTGTAGTCAGATAAACATATATAGATAACATAGAAACTTTATTACAGGGATCAAATATGTACAGAGCGCTAAGTGGAACTAAACGAGCTACAGCATTAAATCTAAGAAGCTCAACCGTCTCTTATGAGCGACGCAAGTGCTTTGAGCTGAGATCTAGATCTAACATTATGTCACTGTAAAGTTCTCCATTTATTTAGCTTTACTAGAAGCAGTTCACAAGTATTGTAGGCAGGGAGAACATAGTGTCAAAACGCTCTGCCCGCCATTTTAGGCCGATTTTGAGACATTGAGTGTTGAGTGACTTCGATATAGAACTATTAGACAGATATAGAGCACGATTAGTACCTGCCATTTATCCATCATGTTGTCAACAATAATGTGGAATGTGGAAAAAATATTATGATATAAAATGAAGAGGCGCGTAGATATTATATTTTCATTTAAAGAATATAAAATTCTTTTGCTTTAATAGCTTCCTAGAACCTAGTGTCAAAACGCACCCAATTTCGGTGACACGTTGAGCATCAACACGCAAGTGCTGAGTGGCGGATCTCAAAACCGCACTTGTCCAGTTATAGTGCAAATAAATGAAAGTTAAACATACCCCCGAGTGGAAATCGAATCCACAACCGTCACGTTTACTGTTAGGCTGACATAAACTTGATTTTTATATTATGAGTATTTTAATTATTTCAAAGTAAAGATTGTTAAAATACAACTAACGAAATCATAAAACGATAAACCAACTGCAAATATGTAGATTTCACTTCTGTTAATTCATAATTAGAGGAGTAATCGCGTAAGCACATACAAAAAGAATATATATAATAGTAGAATTGAGAATGTTCTTTATTTTGAAAGATGTTTTCCATCTTTGGTTGAGCTGAAGTAGTCCACAGACTGTGTCGAATTTAAACGAAATATGTAAATATTGTTTGTAAATAGCAGTTCAGGTTCAAATGTACTTGTTTTGTTTTATTGTCTATTATCAATTATTCCTTATCTTTATTGCATTGTGGTCGCATACTTAAATTTTTGTTTAAGTATTAAAATATTTGAACAAAAATACTAAGCGAACATTGAAAGCGGAAAAATAGCGCAGTAGATCATTCGCTAAGAAGACCCATTTCGTTTTAAATTTCTTTTTTAATAGTAACTTTTTTCTTTATTCTTCTTTTTGTACTAAATACTTGTAATAGGTACTTCTAATAATTTGAAGTCGTGGCGCAGGGGCGCAAAGTGTGACTGTAAAATCGACCGGTTGTGGGTTCGATCCTCGATGAGATGATATATTTATTTAAATTTATATTTCTATTTCTTTGCTCTGGTATAGAGGCAAAACATTTGGGAATAGAGTGTCTTAACTCTATGTTCTCTCTGCCTACCCTGCTGTGTGCGGGATAAAGCGTGAAGCTGATTTGATTTGATTATTTTAATTTGAATATTTCTTGTCAAAAACTTTGGTAAGAAATGTTTTGTCGTGATAAGCATTTTCTTATATTACGCTAACTGTAGAACACAGTGCAATTTATTATGGACACATTATATAATGATATAATGAATGAACCACTTAAGTCTCATTACGAGAGTAAATAACATAATCTAATTATTACATCATTAATATAATCAATTCGAACGAGTCAATATTGGAATTGATTTGGCTCACATAAAGAGCAAACAGGATATTTGTAATGATATAGAGCACACATTAGTGTAGTGTAGTTAGAGTAACAACAGCCACGTCGTCCATATTAAAGATTTTTTTTTGATTGCTTTTACTTTGGCGGAGAAACGTGAAATCATTGCTTGGTTAAGTTCACTCATATTTTAAGCAAAAAACCTTAAGAATACCAAAAACCAAAAAAAAGACAATAAGCTTAATAAAACAAGAAATTTTAAAAACAACAAAAGCAATAAAGGAATAACAAGAATAACATGAAATTATCTGGAAAAAGTTCTCTCGCATCAAAAAGGCGTCAAGATCGTAATAAATTATTAGTGTTTTTATACTAGAAAAACACGCTTTTACGTGCACTTAGCACGTAAAAGCCAATAATGAATTATAGATCGTTCAAGTCGTTCTGGGCTGAAGTGTAATTTAAAAATAATAAAAGAAAAATTAAAAAATAATTAAGGCTTTCCCGATAAAAAGAACCCGCTACATATGATTTTTTTAAACAATACCCCATTGTATGTAGCAATATTCCATAACTACAACATTTATACTAATAACACATAACTTTTTAAAATGCCATTTTTAAAATCGTAGGCTCCCTCTATGATAAATGATTAATGTAAAGTAGGAAAGTAGATTTATTTCTGCTGTAACATTCTATATGAGTTTATTTGAGAGGCGTGTCTCGAGTCAACTCCGAACTTATTCCCGGGATCAAAGAGCAAATGTTTTGTTTTTAAAAAGCGTCTTCACTTTGACTGCAGTTTGTAATAATAAACGGAATTTATAATATTAGAATACATCATAAAAGTCACGAGGAAGGCGAGCGCAACAACAACTTATAAGGTTTATTCCTTGCATAATAAGATATTGCTATTATTTTAATTATTTTTTTAGCTTCACGATGTATCTCCACATAGCAGAGTAGGCAGAGGGAACCTGGGAACCTATTATTAAGACATTCTGTTCCCATTATGATATTTTCGTTCCCCGTTTCCCACCTAGTTCTGGAGGCATTGTTTGGTGGCGTTTAAAGTCTTACGCTGGTGCCACTGCGACACGGCATCGTGCCGTAGGTATATTAGAGCTTATATACTCATAATTGTATAGTGCTTTTATTATAGTGACTTTACTTGCAAATTTAATGTACAGTTGCTGTCAGACATTCAATACAAAAGTTCCTCAATTAAATGATCTTTACAACTTTATATCTAACATTCACACAATATTGTATTGTAGAAATTAAAAAAAGTTATAAGACATTCCGGTAAAGTTCGCAATCTTAATTTTTCATAAAAAAATATAAATCATTTTCGTTAAATGATATTTCGAAAATGATGTATCACACAAAATTCAATTTAAACACAAATTGATTTAAGCTTTCATATAAAATATAAATATGTAAAACTCATACAAAGGTTAAGCCTCAAAAATACTCATTAAAAGTAATTGAATATATAACTCAGTCAGTGCGTCTGTGCGACTTGTCCGTATAGACGTATAGGCGGGGCTCTACGCCGCGCCGGACAACTTCATTACGAATTTCATATTCAGCACATAACAATATTGAATAAAGTC
>DWLH01001931.1:0-11700 GCA_018249795.1 Heliconius telesiphe telesiphe | reverse complement strand
GGAGGCGCGCGCCGCATGGAAGTCAAGGCCGATAGGGGCCTCCCCGCCCCCGCCCAAGGTCACGCGGTAGTAAATCGATATCCCATATTAAAACTATGTAAATGGATTTTTTGTATTGATTGTGTATGGGTGCCACAGTGGCGGTAGAGCGTTTGATTGTAGACGCAACCCACGATTTTTTTTTATTTCGTTGCTCTGGTTACAAGGTAAAGTGCGGCGCTGAATCCCGCCTATGTCTAGACAGTTGGCCTGTGGATGGAGACAGAGTGTCGTATCACATTTTCCTTACACATTTTCAGTGTTATATGCAGGATACAGCAATAATAATAAATATTTTTTTTTACTTCACGCTGTATCCCATACATAGTAGAGTAGCTAGAAAGAACCTTCGAACCTCCGATCTTATTAAGGTTGTAATAATAGTTTAATTTGTGAAAATTTGAAATAATAAGGTATGGCATTTTAGATTTGATAGCATATCTGTCTATGGCACTGTCTGCCGTAGATACCGATTAATGTTTATAATCTACAATTTGCACCTTTGCTCCCGTGGTTAATGAAACTAACTAAGAGTTGTGTATGACACATGACACGTTCTTAGTGCCTGGTGTAACTGAGTACCACAAGCCAAAAGCAAAGCCTTCCTCGATAATTGGACTCTCCATCAAAAATATCTCAATTCGAACCAGTACTTACAGAGATTAGTGCGTTCAACCAAACCAATTTTCAGTTTTTTTATATTAATACAGATTTTGAACCTTTGTTCTTATATATAATTATCATAATAATTTATTACACTTAGACATGATAGTTATAGTAGTGTCTGTATATTTAAATAAATTTTAAATATTTTAACATAAAATTTAAAAATAGACTAGTCTACAAACACCTGCCTACAATTAGTCTTAGTTAGTGATCATTTTGTCTTAATAATATTTTTAGAGATCAATTATTATTTACAATATTAGCGGCCGTTTACAAAAATAATTGGCGTTTAATTGACTTTTAATCGATATAAATGTATTAATACCGATTTAACAGCAGTTAATCGTTAATTAACTTTTCTGAATGCGACATTAAGTTATATAATCATAATTAGATATATAAATAAGATTTAAATACAGTATAAATTTATGTAAATTTCAATTTTCCTATTGACATTATCATGATTAAATTGTGATATTTAGCAGATTCGATTCCTGCTTGGGGGAAAATTTAACTAGATATATAAAATTCTTAAAATATTTTCGTTCCGAAATAGGTGCTTCATGATTTTGCGTATAGCAGTGAAGGCAAAAGGAACCATTCTCCGCTCGAATTACAAGATATTGCGTACGGAACTCAACGCCGCGCTTTGCTTAGCAGAGGGGGGAATTGAAAATAATTTATATTATATTAAGATTGCTCCGAGTAAGGATCGAATCCACAATCGTTACCCACTGTATTGTGTCCGTCTTATCTTTTTTTCACCCTCATTTTCACTGAATTTTTGAGGCATCGTGAATTAAGTGACGGAACTCAACACCGCACTTCTCTTTGTCATTAGGGCAAGAAAATTAAAATATTAATATTTTTAATATATAATATTTTAATTAATTAATTAGTTATAAATTATTCATTATAATAAATTAATATTTTAATTTAATTAATTTAATAAAAAATATTATAATCAAACCTACAACCGTCGCGTTTACAGGTGCACGCTGGTGGTCCTGCGCTGCGCCACGAGGCCTCATTTCCATAGTAAAATTTATTAATTTAAAGCCATCATTTGGTTCATTAATTATATATTAGGTAATTATTTCGTTATAATTATTTTCTATAATAGCACTAGTTATATTATAATGTATTTTATAAACTGTCTGTGAGGTTAATTTTAATAATTACTGTATGTCATCGAGGCCATTGTGGGACAGCGTCTGACTGCGATTATCGTGGGTTTGGTACCCGCTCGGGGGACTTGATTATTCTCACTTTTTCACTCTGGCAAGACAAACTACGTCATTGAGCGCCGCCAATCATCATGTAATGTCTCAATTTCAAACAGAAAGTAGCCAATGCCTATTCTGTTATGTGTAAAAAACATATACACAAAAACAAAAAAATAATCTAATGAATATATTCCCAAAATTATATATAACAAACTTTAGTCCTATCATTTCAAAAATATTATCATTTGTATTATTTACATTTAATGTTAATATATTTGTTTTTAATCAATTGCTTTTTTTGATTTATCGTCGGGCATCTATCCCGATTTTACCCTATAAACAAAAACCCTATTTACTTCAAAATTAATTAAATTAGCTGAACGTTACGAACTACAAGCTTGTTCAATAACATGTAATACTCCAATACATTTGCTTATAATCTCTATTTCTGCTTTATTTCTGTCTCTTACTTTCACTCACCAGAAGTAGTTGAACAAAATAGTGTCAATGTAACTAAGAGTATATTGATCGAAATTCGATCGATCGATCTAATATTTAAGAATGTTCGTCTGATAAGTGATTAGTAAGTGCAAATTATGTTACATAATTGCATAGTGCAGATACGATTAAAAAAATATTAAGTGCGTTCACGCTGTATTCCGCATACAACAGGGTAGAGGGAACCTAGTGTTAAGACACTCCATTCCCCACTTTCCGTCGGATTCTGGAGGCATTGCACGTTGAGTGGAGGAACACAACACCGCGCTTTGCCTCGACAATTTAAATAAATATTTCATTTCCTCGAGTGAGGATCGTACTGGTTGTGCAACCAGTCGCGTTTTAAGTCACACTTTGTGCCCTTGCGCAACGATTGGCCTCAAAACGGTAAAAAATAATTCGATTGGAATTCGTAATAATTATTAATAGATTTATATTTATTATTATATTTCATTATATAATATTATTATATATTATTATATTTATTATTATTTATATTTAGATAGATTATTAGTTAAAAAAAAAACAGATATTTTGTTGTTTTTGTAAAATAAAGAGCAAAGCATAAATTTAGTTTCCAAATTATACAAATTTTCGTTGCAAAAATCTAAATAGAAACCAACAATAAATAAAAAAATATTTAGAAAAACAAAAAAAATATACATAAACACTAAAAACAAATAAGATATGGCATAAGCGGCGTTGAGTTCTGCCACTCAACACGCAACGCCTCCAAAATTCGGCAGAAAGTGGGGAACGGAGTGTCTTAACACTAGGTTCCCTCTGCCTACCCTGCTGTGTGCGGGATACAGCGTGAAGCTAATTTAATTTTATTTTTTATAAGCACAAGAATTAACAGTCGAAGATTACGATATAAGATTATACAGAGTGATTAGTTCATAAATATACAATGTGATACAGCTGATAGAGGAGGTTATTTCCAAATATTTTTGCCTCATATAAATAATTAATAAATTTTACCGTTTTCAAGATATTGAATAAAAAACAAAAAAAATGTATGTAAATTGCCCTCAAAAATATTTTACGTATTTTTTCAATGATTATTGGTATTTTTAACAATTCTAATGCTTTTTTTATGTTTGTTACCTTAGAAGTTTTGACTGGGTGAACCGTTTTGGATTTATCTTTTTTTATTTGAAAGCTGATGCTTTCAGTGTAGTCTTACTTGGTCTACAATTGGGCTCTTAATTGGTCCATTTCTGACAATATTATCCATGTGAAAGCCACATAAATGTTAAATTTGCATTAAGTATATGCGCGACAAATGGACGAATAACTCAATATCACGCCAACTGATTTCGATGATTCTTTATTATCGGACAAGATACACTTCAAGGGTCGTTTGATGAGAGTTTGGCTAGGTTCTGATTATGGGATCCAGTGGAAGTCGGTTTTTTATTGTTAAAAATTTTAAATATTGTATTATTTGATGTATACCTCACAACACACAACACAACATGAAACCATCTGAATGTTTCAACTTTTTGGTTACTGGATGACAATGTTTGTAAGTATTAAAATTTTATCACAAGCTGTAATTTTTAAGTGATGCTATTGCATTATTGGAAAAACGCGCACAATATATTTTTTTCTCTATGTATTTATATATTTTGTTTTGAATAACCAATATCACTAAAACGGTAAAATTCCGGACCAGTGCAAGGAGAATAGTTGAAATTGACCTCTATCACCTGTCTAGTACAGGACTTTGACTATCGATCTAAAAACACCCTATATAATAGGAACCTCCAGCTGTGTGCTGACGTCATACAAAAGCTAGCTAACAGCAGTGTTGTGCTGTTGGAGAGGGCATATATTTGAACGAGGACAGGATGACACTGATACTGATGATAATAAAGATATATAAATATTGAGATGAAATACATTTCCATCATAATACGAGTATTAACATCGAATCCACAACTGTTATTTACACTCTAACACTCCATTTTGCTATAAACTATATTTCTTTTTAAGATTCATTGATTGTAATAACTCACTTTTGTATACATGGTATTCCTTCACAACTAGGTATATAGAGCGAGCTGCATATGGCACAGGCAATATAATGGCAGTATAATTGCTGTATACAATACGTACGTTGAAATCAATACCTATTGTTTTAGCTTATGAATACGTATATTAGCCTGTCTCTATTGATATACCTATATGGAGGTAAACGCCGGAGCGACGCTCTGGGACAGTGTCTTCGTCTACACTACAACCTTTACCCGGGGAATGCTTGTATAAAATTTTTGATCTCAAAGCACGGGATTGTGTTCCGCTATTCGGAAAGCAATATTGGATAGAATGTTTAAAAAGCAGTTTCTTGACACAAGATTCGTTATGTTTCACCATATGCGAGCGGCATGTATAAATTTATAGAGTGAAAAACGAAAGTAATTCGAACCCACAACCGTCGCGTTTACAGCCTGACGCTGACTATGATCTTACCTATCAGGTAACAGGTTTTGTTTTGTACAGACATAATTACATAATAACTACAAAAATAAGTTTGTAAACCTATAAATTTTAACTGTACGTATTTGTCTTAATTCTTTGCAAATTTAGTCCGTAGTTCTTGATCTATAATACTCTGTAATACTCTATAGGTTTTAATTACGCGACATTCAAATGATATTCAGAGCAATGGATGCTGCCGGGACCACACCCGCGGTCTCAGTTTGACCTAGTAGTTTAAGTTATGACGACTAGGGCATAATTAATCGACATTTCGACACCAATTTCAATGGACATACATTTTTGTAACATTACAAAGTTACAAAAATCTATAACTTAACCTATAATATAATCTATAACTTTTATAATTTAATCTATAACTTAGGCCATATACATTCCTTAAGGCAAAAGTTTAAAGAATTTAATAGGTATATTGACAGTTACATATAATATCAATATGTTTTTGAAAATATTATGGATGTTAAGATCAATGATGTAAATAATACGAGTATTAATACATGAAATAGGTACTCCTATATACTATAAAGTTCCTATACCTATAAACTTGGCACGCCTGTAACTCGATTGCATCGAGTCCGCAATTCTTTAACGGGACAATGTGTAATTTAGATAATAAGATTTTACAACAGGATCCCAGAAAACGTTAGAGAATTTTCTATATCACGAATTAAAAAAATGGTGAAAATACGTTTGTGTGTTAAAGGCAGATTACCAAATTAATGATTTTATAAATGACTAGCGGCCCATTCGCGGCTTGGCTCGCATACCACTTATAATTGTTTTATTATTCTGTATTTTCCATAAGATAATCATTATAAATTAAATAATTAATATAATGTATACATTCAATAATTTTGAGAAAGTGCAAGCACTAACATGGCTGTTAGCGAGGACGAAATCGGCGGCAAGGGCGCCCACTCGGGACTCGTGTCTATGCTTGCGGCCGTAAACAGAGTGTTGAATTATTTAAAATGTACATTTTTTAAAAAAGAACGTATAGTTCAAATTACTTGCTATAAAAGACAAAGCATTTCTTCATAAAAAATCCTTGATGATGGAATAACTTTCGCTCGTAAGTTTCAATATCTTTATCAAATAAAAAACGTTGAAACATCACCTTGCAATTTTCAATTATTTTTTTTGTCACAAAATATCTTATTGTGACTTGTTTCTAAGAGATAGATATATCGTATCGCGTACTTTTTTTTAGAACTAATTAAATAGAACATTTCTTCCATACAATGTACTGACATATATTTTACTATATTTGCAGCGCACGCGCTTAAAGCAATTCGATTGCGTTCATTATTATTGTTATTTCATTATTTAAGGCTAACTAATACGTACATACATATATAATATTATATAGCCCATAGCACTTCTGAAAAACGTAACTTTCAAACAAAACCAAAAATAGGTAAATCGGACCAGTAGATCCGGAGATCTTAGCGTTTAAACCAACAAACACAAAAACAAACAAACTCTTCCACTTTATTATATTAGTACAGATAAAAGCCGAAAATTATCTTTATTAAATTTCCTTGATGATGAAATAACTTTCGATCGTAAATTTTCAATATAAATGTGTTTTCAATAATATAGATAAACATTAAATAAAAAATAGCGGGCAATTTCGTGCAGGACCAAACTTTACACTACACCAAGAAAAGAAGAAGAGAACCAAAGTGTAGTTTATATTAATTATAAACAGCAAATAATTACATAAAAATTAACAATAGTTCGAAAATATATGAAAATTTATAAGACCGTCAACGTCATCTGCCCGTTCGCGTCGGTCATACTATACCGCTCGTAGGCTCGGTCATTTCGAATCAGTGACATCTCCTTAATTATTTATTAGAATGTTATACAGTAAACTATAATTTCAATCTAGATAAGATACTAAAAGTGAATATTATATTTATGTTCATAAGGATGAATATCAAAATATAAAAATTACATTAACAAAAACCCAATAAATTAAAAGTAAATTAATTAAAATTGTTACTTTTGCTCAACCTTCAGAGATTGAGACCCCAAACCATCGCGGAATTTTTACACATTATTTAAAGAACAATATTTTTGTTAAACATTGTTTTTATGTATCTCATAAGGTTCAGTCAGCGCACGACATGTATGCGTTAGGCAAGTTCATTTTGGGTGACGTTTTCTTAAAACAACAAACAAACTTTGCAAAACGTTGCTTAGCAACGGTCGGTTGTTATTAACATGGCAGAATAAATGCATGTCAAATTAGAAGTATTTTAATATATTAGTATATATGTGTTATGTAATGTTATATAGCCTATAGCACTTCTCAAGAATGCAGCTTTCATACAAAACAAAAACAAAGTAAATCGGACCAGTAGATCCAGAGATCTTAGCGTTTAAGCAAACAAACAAACAAACAAACTCTTCCGCTTTATTATATTAGTATAGATAACACGCCTTAGAAGTAATTTGACTCCTAAGGCGTGTCCTCGCTCCAGTCTGTTTCAAAGGTATCATTGTCATAAATAATTATATGTGTATTTGTTTATTATTGATTTTAAAAAAGTCTTGCTGAGTTTCTTCTCCGTTTCATCTCAGGTCTGGAGCAGTAACTTTAGAGAACTGGTAGTAAATTATGTGACGTTCAAAAAGTTAAGCATGTAACTTCGTCAACGTCGCGTTTACCGTCACACGCTGTGCCACTGCGCGACGACAGCCTCATTTCTTTATTATATAACTAAATGTTGTTAACTTTTTCGCTACTTTCGAAATATTCTAACAAATATATTTTATAATATACATCATATAACGAAATATTCTTAATAATTTAAAAAAAACTTACTTTTAAGCAATGGTTGGGATGGGATAAAGTATGGTGGGCGGCTTTTCCTCGCTATAAGGAACTGCTTTGGAGAGACATCGCGGGTACTGCACTCTCGCATCAGCTTGCAGCGAAATCTATAAAAAAAATACAATTAAGTTAATATAGTAGAATCTTATACTAATAATATACTTTAAAAACTTGCATATGGAATTTGGTTGTATGAGACCGCCTTGCTTCAGCAGCATCGTATCTGAATATAAAGGCGACCGTCGTGAGTCTAATTTCCAGTCGGAGGAATGTCATGTGATTGATTTGATAACAAGACAAAGTGCGTCGTTGAGTTCCGCCACTCAACACGCAATTTATCAAAAAATGGGCAGAAAATGGGGAACGGAGTGTATTAACATTAGTTTCTGCCGCTATTTATCCTGCTAAAAAAAATTGTTTTCATATGAGCAGATTTGAATCCACGTCCACTTAGATCGAATCCTCTACATAATATTTTTTTTAATAAAAAATATAGCGAATGTGATAACAATATATAAAAAATAATTTCAAAAACTCATTAAAACTTAGGTGAAAATAAGTGAATGCAAAAATAATTCATATTACAGAATCTAAATGAAAAGCAACGTATCGTATAAAGCGTCTAAAGCGTTTTAGTTATGCTTTTGAACGAACGTTAGCTTCATTCGAACAAAATGAATGTTCCACATATTGTTTGTATCTACCTACGAGTATATGAAACTTTGAATAGTAAAGCTTTCTATATAACATTCTTTATTTTTATCTATCACGCTGTATCCCGCACATAGCGGATTGGCAGAGGGAACCTAATAATTCATTCCCCCAAGTTAGTTGAATGCACGACCGTTGCGAAAACAGACATTTACTTTGCCACTGCGTCATGAAGGCCTCATAACATTTTTGATGTAGTTTAACATATCTCTTATTTAGTGCAACAAAGACACATTTGCACTTTTTTTAAATATCTTACCGTATAAATTGATATATTTTTGTTTTTTATTTAACTTGTTTTTTAATCAAATATAATTACGTTGTTGTTATAACAAATGAGCTATTATGTAGGCTCAATATGGAATTACATACACTCTCATACTAATATAACTGAATATTGCATTTTATTTAACCACACTTCGTACGTAGCGCCAACTAAAGGTACACGTTCACCTACTTTAAAGTAGAAACGTTCATATTCAAATATTTTTAAGAATAACGTAAAATTTGTGTATTTATTTTTTGGTTACAAGACCCTTTACGTGGGCATTTACTCCTGCCATAGGTCCTAAAGGTTGTTTAAAATTAGGGCAAAGTAAGTTATACTATCAAGCAAAAAATTTACATATAATACGGGAGTATTTCAAGACCCCTTATAAGCAACCAGACCAATCTGATGGCTCAATCATCCTCCAAGATAGAGATGTGTCTTTAGTTGGTGCCATTTCTGAAAGGGCCCCAATTTACAGTTAGTAAGTACGCGTAACGTCTTAACGTTCATTTATATTAGATTAATAATCCTCAAAATGACGTAGGTTTGGGGGCCCTGGGATCTTGGGCTATTATTTTAGTAAAGTTATACTCGTATTAACGTCTTGTAATTTTTATGATTTTTCTGGCAAAACTATAGTTCCATATCTATCTGAGCGGTAAGTAGTCGCGTGTGGTAAACGGGTGTTATTTCCCGATCCCGTGAGAGTTACCAGATGAAAGTATCCTATATGTTTCTACACAACATTCTCTGTCTTCCAATAAAAAAATCTCATTAAAGTTGTTCCGAAATTAACTCGGACAGACAAAAAGAACTTATCGTATCCAGGTGGTGTGGATGATATTTAAGCTTGTGACTTACTATGCGGTTAGAACATTCGGCGGCAGGTAACAGGTCAAACAGTTCATCAGAACACTCTCCATGATAAATGCGGTAGAGAACGCACAGCGAGGAGACGTCTCTATTCAAAGCCATAGTGTCAAGCCTTTCACAGATCATTGGGTCCCCAATAGTCCGAATGGATCTACGTTGTATGCGATCAAATGGTTTAAGCTGATACAGGGGTGCCCAGAGATGGGAACAGGAATACACATCCATATTAGGCAGAACCTGTTTTGGCGTGAAGTACCGTCTCGCTCTGCTGATGACCCCTAGTTTCTTCGAGGCCAACTTGGCCTTGCTTTTCAGGTGATCGCGATAATGGCAGTTATTAGGAACTTTAAGGCCCTATATGCTGATACTGGGTGCGGTTATAAGGGGAGTGTTTGGAAAGACTGGCGATACGACAAATGGGGTTTTTATGGTGGTTAACGGGCAAACTTGTATCTTCTTGGGGTTGAATTGAAGACGTTTTCCTGAGAAAGACTTACGCGGCCGGAGTAAGCCAGCGTCCACTGTGATATCATCTGCATAGAAATGAATGTTGTTAGAGGATTCCTCTAACATGTCATTGATATGCAGAAGAAACAGCGTAGGGAACAGCGCATTGGGGGACGCCAGCGCTCACAGGCATGTATTCCGAGCAAAAACCGTCGACAGCGACCTTGATGCTGTGCCCAATGAGAATGCTGGCGATCCACTTGTATATATTCTCGGAAAGCCCGTAGGACGGAAGTTTTGCAAGGAGCGCCCGTTGCCACATTCATTAATTAATCGGTGATCCTCCAGATAAACCAAGAGCTGGCTATTGAAATGCTCTCCAGCACTTTCGAGAGCTGAGATGATAGCAATGGGCTTGTAGTTAGATGGATCAGAACCATCGCCTTTTTTGTATAAGAGCGCACTGGTGTCAGCGCTGGAGCACGTGAGATACCATCTGGCCCGCTCGCCTGATGTCCAAAGAAGACAGAGTTCGCCTAACAGCTTAGTCAAGTTCGAGGCAAAGAGAGCATCCAGAAGGTGTCATTTCCTGTGCGTAGTGATGGAAGCGAAGGCTGGCTAAAGTTGACAAGTGCAGTCTTTGAGAGGACCCAGAACTCATGATTTCCGGGCGGGTAACATCCAAGCTTCTCACCGAATTTGGTAATATGCTCGGACCTTTATCTGGCAATTGGCCTCTAACTTTAAGAGGCTAGAGTCTCGGTTATACTGCTTCTTTAAGACTTTCTTCTTCACCTTCGGATCCATAGTAACCACTGCCTCAGCCCAGATCTGATATGCCTTGCGTTTGCTAAAGGCAGCATGCTTGCAAGATGTATTAAACCAAGGCCGTGACTTGCCACCGATTGGCACTAGAGTTTTGACTATTGGACTAAAAGGAAAAAAGGAATAAAAAGTTCCATGCTCTGCAGAACCACGTCGGCAAAAGTAGCGGCACAGGTACTAGGATCGTCAGTAGAGAAGCAAACCCCTCAGGGATAGGATGAGTAAAATGTACGCATCCCATCCCAATCTGCTGATTTGTAGTGCCAAACGCGACGAGTTGCGGGTGTTCTGCAACTGCCGCGCTTAATGGGCACTCTACTTACTGGGACTCCATACCAAGCTATGTTCTGAAGACCTCAAAGGGTCGTTGACAACAACCTGGTACTGTTCCGGATGTGTCAGCAGAAGATCCTATGAGGCATTTCTATTTCTTCGCTGTGGAGTCGAAGCAAAGCGCGGCGTTTAGTTCTGCCACTCAGCACGCAATGCCTCCAGAATTCGGCGGAAAGTGGTAAACTGAGTGTCTTAACATCTGGTTCCCTCTGCCTACCCTGCTGTCTGCGGGATACAGCGTGAAGCTGATTTAATTAAATTTTAATTTAGTATCGTGTAAATAACTACATATATGCACTAGAAAAAACACAATTATTTCGAAATCACAGACAAACATTACAATTTTATTTTAATTGTTATAGTAAAATTGAATATTAAATGTTATTTCTGTGGCAAGTCGAGTTCGCTTTAGATAACACTGTAATAGCACTATACTGCCAGTTAGTTATAGTACGTCGATTAATTGG
>DWLH01001930.1:0-11702 GCA_018249795.1 Heliconius telesiphe telesiphe | reverse complement strand
TTGCTACACTATCAGTTATCTGTACGAACCGGATACTATTAAAATTTTAATAAAACTAGTATCGAAAATTTTCCTTAATATAAAAAATAACAAACACATAGATGTAAATAAACATATGTCTTTTTTTGTAACAAAATCAGGAATATCAAAAAGATAGAGAACAGAGACACTTGCCTCGAAAACATTTCACCTGTCCCTATTAACATTGTCTCTGAGCTGTTTAGGTATTCATTAAACACGTCCATATATAAATAAAATATTAACATTTTATGCTTTGTGGGGTCTCCTTTAAAGTGGCCGATAATGTTAATAGTCCATTATATTGGATAAAAAAAATATTTATTTGAATCTACCCTGTAACATATGTAATTGTAATATGTATATCAAGAGCCAATCAATATTATATAGTTGAATTTTTTTGATCAAAATTATTGCTTATATTTGTTTATTTGTAAATGTCTTAATTTCCTTCCTGGTTTCCTAGGGAAGACAACTTTGCTATATTTGAAGCTGTTAAAAAGTAAAAATTATTTTCCAGGATTGTACGTCGCTTCTTTGTCAGTTTATCTTATCGGTAAATTTAGTATAGCGATGGTGATGACATCAGTGTACGTGTACACTACTGAACTCTATCCAACTAAATACAGGCACAGTCTCTTCGCCTTTTCTTCCATGATGGGGCGGATTGGGTCTATCATAGCACCACTCACACCAGCTTTTGTAAGTTTTTAATGGTTTAGTATCATAAACACATTGCAGATCAGAGAAAGAACTGAGGCCGTCGGGACACAGTGGCACAGTGCGACGGTTGTGGGTTCCCCACTCGGAGGAATGAATTATTTTCGTTGCCTCGCTCTATTAGCTAGACAAAACATGGCGTTGAGTTCCACCCTTTATGAATTCGCGCAAAGTCCCGAAAAATTGGGTGGAAATTGGGTAACGAAGTGTCTTTGCACTAGGTTCCTTCTTTCTACCCTGCTATATGCTGGATACAGTGCAAAGAAAAAATAACTTTGTGTAAAATCACTTTATTTGTAGGTTACGTTTACGGCACGTTTTATTTTTATTATAATCGTGGGTGTTCTAGAGCAACGAGACCCACGGTAGGCGGGCCTTCCATAGTTGTGTCGTAGAAATTTATATGCGCGAATTGATCGATAAATCCCACAGTGTCGCTAGTCTTATTATAACAAAATATAATGCCCTAAAAAGTTGAATGTATCTCGTACCTAGAGTCAAAATAATGCATCTGGCTCTGTACATAAAGGGTTAATTATAAAGTAATAATATGTTCTTGAACATGATTTATTCTTATATTTATTTAATTTTACACAGATTATTCACGTTACATAAACAATTTGTTTTTCCGATGTTGGAAAGTTACACTTTATAAAAGTTATTGTTATTTTTCATCGTCATAAACACTAAAATTTATTATCATATAAGTAACATTGAAATAAACCTTACTGGTAATAATTTGTAATAAACAAACATTAGATATGATATACAAATTGAAATATCGAAACTTCCAGATATTTTTATTCGCATATTTTATTCTCTGTCTAAAAAAAAATCTTATCTTATTAAATATACTTTGAGCTTAGTTTACAATGTAATATTTAATTAAATAAGAAGAAAAATAGTTTAGGACTTCCGCTATTGAATATTACACCATATGTTCATTGCTATAATAATGCCTCATTACTTTGCAGGGTGCAGCAGTATGGGATGATCTGCCATTTGCGCTTTTCGGAGGCTTCGCTTTACTTTCTGGCTTATTAGTGTTAATGACACCGGAAACGCTCGGTCATAAGCTGCCCGATACTATGGAAGAAGCGTCTATGATCGGCGTCCAGAAGAAGAGAGACGATGCTTGATTTTTTTATTACTAGTATATTTCAGCTTTACGCATATAGCAGGATAGGCATAGTTCAGTTCTCCGCTTTACGTCTGAATTCAAGACACGCCTGTAATTGCGGTACTCAATGTCACAACATGTCTACTAGAGCGGGGAAATGAAAATAATTTACTCCCCCGATTAGGGATGCGGGCTCACCACAACCACTGCATTTACAGTCAGGCGCCCCATTGCGTCACCAGCCTCAATTACATGGCCTAAGTTGGGATATAATCTACATCTGAAAGAAAAAAATACAGTCGAATTTAGAACCTCCTTCTTTTTTGAAGTTGGTTAAAGTGACTTTTTTTATTTTATTACTAGACGATAGTGTGTATGTATAAAACAATTGTACATTTAATTGTTATGTTACTCGGTGTAAATATTTATTACGAATAAATGATCTATTGAAATAATTTTATGCATTTTTGATGTTGTTTTTGAATTACGTTTGTATAGATGAATACGATTGTGAGAGTCATCTTAAATCAAAATAATTGCCATTAATATATATTAAAGAAATACACGTTTTGAATATTACGTCAATCTTTTGTTTTGATTGAATTTGCTGTTTTATATTCTAGTTTATTTTTTGTTTGCTTTACGTTGTATCCCGTATATAGCATGGTAGATAGAGGGAACTTAGTATTAAAACTCCATTCTCCACTTTTCGCGTAATTTTAGAACCATTGTATGTGGAATGGTGGAACTCAACGCCGCACTTTGAATTGTTACCAAAACGGGGAAATGAAAATAATTAATTCCCGTGAGTGGGAATCACCCTCAGTTTTACGACGGACGGTCGACGGTAAGTTAGTTAGAAAACTAACTAACAAAACTAAGACCATCATGGGTTTTTTTAAAGAAGGTTGGGAAAAGTAACCAATATTAACACGCAATATCATAGGTAGAGAAAAAGTATTATTTCACTAGTGCCTTCTGTTCCTCACAAAAGATATGCGTGTACAGAAAAAGTTAATAGACGAGTAAAGACCAACGCTTCACTGATTCCAGATGGCTTACTTTTTTCTTGATAAGACAGTTAATGAGGAAGCATCACAATACATTTAAAGAATGTTTTTTGTCAATACAAGTTATACTTTCCGCCTGTGCACTTTTGTGTTTTACAATTAACGAGTTAATTTATAATATCCGATAAAAGATATGTGTAGAAGTAGAGGCGCGAAATTAAATTTTATTGAGACGCAGACTTAATAATGCTTTTAATAGTAGTATATGTTATATACGAGTACATATTCGGATAAAGATTCTACGTAATTGCAATAAGTCAAATGTATCACCCAATGACAATACTTCACACGAGTTTCCTTCCGGCGGGAGTAGCTCGCCCCTGAAGAATAAGTACGAACTTTGATGGACGCTCATGAGAGGGACAGCGATCGCAGGGGCATGCCCTGCGTACTTGAACTCCCATCTTTGACCGTTGGGCGCCGTCACGCCGAGGCGCGGAAGTGCCGTGAGATACTGGCCTCGCCGCCTCTTACGGCGGCGAGAGCGTATTGTGAGACTCGTGAGTGAATGTACCTATACAAAGAGCTTTTGTTAGCACCACTTTAAATAAAACCACAATTTTAACTACTCTATAAAAGCCAAAAATACAATAAGATTTTTTTTCCCAAAAATGAAATGGAGATTTATTCAAAACTCGACGACTCTTAGGATAGAAAAATACTTATCTAGAAAACGTATAAAATTTTTGAACGTAGCCATGAACGTTCGTAGACTCGAACTCGCGTCTCCTGGAAACCGATCAGACGCTCTGACCACTAAGCCATACGTTCTCATCAAGCTACGGCGAAATTTTTATACGCATGTTACTATTTATTTATGTTGTTAACATTTCTGTAGGGAGATTTTTACAAATTTCCGCTACCCAAAGATAATTACTGAGAATTATCGTCTGGCAAGAGAGAATGCTATTTATTAAATATTTTTAACATTTTTAAAATGTTATTCCACACTTAGGAAAGAAAAATACTTATTTAGAAAACGTATATTTTTTTCGGCAGATCGGGCAGAGGAACGTTGTGAATTTAGACGCAGCTACCTTAGCAAAAAATATTGAGTCTATAATGTCAGGAACGAGGTCCGTGAGTGAAAAAGCGTTCGCTCTGATGAGTTTGGCGGACATTTTCCAATTTATGATGGTTTTCATCTTCAGATAGCCCTGAAGGGATGTCTATTCCTAGTTTGAACTACTGGGCTAGTCCAGTTGATGCGCGGTGGTGAAATCGCAGGGGGATCGGTATCGGTGCTGGAATATACGCCTGCGGGGCTGAGGGCATTACAGGTGTCCTCGTATAGTTATAGGGTGTCGAAACCCTACCAGGCCTGCCGCTCTAACCAAAGTGAATGCGGGGGGGGGGGGTCCCAGGGACACGCGTAGTAATTTTCAAGGTGCCCTTGGGTATCACACAGCACGTAGCTAGGCGGGACAGCAGGGTCTGGAACTGTGGGGACTGTGGTGGCATCCTTCTGTTTTATTAGTATATAATTGGCATAATTATTATATCAAAAGATTTCTTAATTGCCTCGCGTGCTGCCTTGGATTTTTGTAGAAAATATACATATAGTATCTTGTCCTCTAGTGTGATGGGTTTGAGACTTCAAAGATTTTGTAAGTCCCAGGTGACAACATTTTAAGATCTTCGAAAAGAACTATATTCAAGCATAACAAGAAAGTGAGCTAATTCTTGGGACCAGTAAAATGTTATACAGCGTATCTCAAAAGAAATTATATATTTGATCAGCTTGCTGCGTGAACGCAATGCATTAGAGGGGCGCGGGGGGTATGTCATTCGATAGCCTGGCTCCTGGGAATTTAGTCGCTATGGAGCGTTTCTCGGGAGCGGACCGCGCGTTGGGCATGCGTGAATTTTACAAAAACGGTAATTCTGCGCCAAGCACACCTCTCATTCGGAATTGGGTAAAGAAGTTTGAAGAGACTGGCTCAACTTTAGATAAACCAAAATCTGGACGGCCAAGGTTATCGAGGACAGAAGAAAACGTGGAACGAGTCAATCAGTCTGTTTGTGTTGATCCTGACCTCTCAATTCGGAAGCGTGCAAGTGCTTTGAACGTGCATAGATCATCGCTTCAACGCATTTTGCGCAAAGATCTAAAGCTGCACCCCTATAAAATTCAATTGGTGCAGGAGTTGAAGCCCCAGGATCCTATTCAAAGATTAGAATTCGTAAACGAGATAACTGAGAGATTACAAACGTTCACCAACATCATATTCTCTGATGAAGCATTTTCATCTGAATGGGCACGTTAACAGGCAAAACTGTCGCTATTGGAGTACAACTAATCCGAAACGCAAGCATCAGAGACCTCTTCTTTCGCCAAAAGTAACCGTATGGGCGATGACATTGCAATGTCATCGCGAGGAATAATCGGCCCATACTTTTTTGATGACGTGGGGGGACGTGCACTTACAGTTAACTCAGAACGTTATGTGAAGATGTTAGATGATTTTTTGTTGTCTACACTGCAGAAATCTCCTGGCTATAGTCAAAAGACATGGTTTCAGCAGGATGGAGCGACGTCACACACGTCTAATGTGTCTCTACCACGAGTTCGTGTGATTTTTCCAGAAAAATTAATCTCCAGAAGAAGGGACATAAATTGGCCTCCACGCAGTCCTGATTTGACTCCGATGGACTTTTTCCTGTGGGGTTTCCTTAAATCTAAAGTGTACGTCAACAAACCAACTTTTCTGGCGCAATTAAAACCAAATATTCGCCACGAAATGGGAGCCATCACTGAGCGTACTTGCCAAGCTGTCATAAGAAATTTTAGCGTTAGGTTGAATGAGTGCCGTGAACGCGAGGGTAAACATTATGATGACATTATTTTTAAAAAATTAATTCCCAAAGTCTGTATTTTAGAAATAAATAAACATTTTACTAATAAACTACTTAGTTTTTTTTTAATGATATTTATAAATATAAAATTTCTTTTGAGACACCTTGTATATTCCGTTACAGTGTGCAGGTCCGTTACAGTATACAAACTAGATTGTGACTGTGGCTTATCATAAATCAGTCAAACAAAGAGATGCATTAGTATGGTACTGTAAAGTATTCAAACCGTCGGGATTCCAAAAATATATAATACTAAATATACGCAATTCATCCGGTTAAATAGTTTTATTTGAAATATTTGCACTGCATTGTCCTGCATTTTCCTCGCTCTGGTAATAAGATAAAGCGCGACGTTGAGTTCCTCCATACAACACGTCATATAATAAGTTCTTTGATTTTCACGTTTATTACACATTTTAAATGAAACTATTTTAACCGGACTAATCGCGTATATTTTAGATTATACATTTTGGAAACCCGACGTTTCGAAAACTTTGCAGTAGTCCGTGGTCACTGGTAGACTGAGGTGGCATTCGTCTGTCAGTTGACATTATTATTATATCAAACTACCGCCAACGATTTCTTAATTGCCTCACGTACTGCCCTGGATTCCTGCAGAATGAGGACCTCAGTCTACCACTACCTAGTCAGTCACTACCTAGTCTGTGACCACGGACTACTGCAAAGTGTTCGAAACGACGGGTTTCCAAAATGTATAATCTAAAATATACGCGATTAATCCGGTGAAAATAGTTTCATTTAAAACACGTCATATCTTGAATTCGGATTACAAGCGACAAACCGGAGTGACGCCCCGTGCCTTGTGTTGTAATTGTATAATAATATATACTATTGATTCACTCGTATTAAGTCCCGGAGAACTTCAGGTAGCAAGTGGGAGTACAAAAGTAGCGTCATTGCTACGATATCGCTTATTTACAAATATATTTATGTTTAAGTGTAAAATCGTGATTTCTATTAGAATAAACAGTGCCTATAATTAGAAATAAACAGCTACAAAGTCTTATATTTATGTTCTTCCGCGTATGATATTTTTTTGTCATTGGGCTCATTGAGAGTGTTAAATGAAGTTTATGTAAATTGTTTTAGGTTTTTTGATTTACAGTGTATTCTGCATGCCTGTTTTATAGCACATAGCAGGGTAGGCAAAGGGAACTTAGTGTTAAGGCACTACGTTCAATACACACTGCCCATTTTTTGGGGCAAAAAATGAAATGCTTGGGAATGAAACTGCACCACGACGACCTCATCCTCCTTGATTTTAATTTTTTCTTGGTATTATGCAAATAGGTAACTAAAAAATTTCTAGTAAATAATAATTATGTTGTAAATAATAAATATTTGTATTTGTTATTGTGTGACAAAGTGCCGACCTCAATCAAGGAGCTAATTTTTACGTGAGAATCCCTTCATCATTCCTCTTTCTTGATTTGTATTTACTATTTTGTAATTTCAAATATACTAAGTTCATAAAATACGAGTATTATTATTGATTATTATAAAATCTATACTAAAACATTGATTTTGTTATTTGATATAACCTTTTTATTATTTAACCCTCGAGCACATATAAGGTCAAGGAAAAAAATTCTAATAAAAAATAAGTACAATAGGTAAAAAAAACTGCCACTAAAAATAAACCCTAATACTCACATAAGTTTTAATATGCGTGTGGTCTTTGTTTCGATCCATATAACCAGCGATAACGTGTGTTCTACTAATCTCACCGGTAACCCACATACTTATGTATCATTTATGACGTATGTACTTATTCACTTAACCCAAAAAAAATATTATTTGTTTTAATTAAGGCTTACGTAGCATATATGGCATTTTTTTTCAGCTTCACGCTATATCCTATTATTAATTTTGGAGGTATTGCGTGTTGAGTGGTAGAGCTCAACACCGCGCATTGCCTCGACACAATGCCAAGAAATTAAAACATTAAATATTTCATTTCGAATGGAAATCAAATCCAGACACGTTTACACTTGTGCTCCTGCGCCACAACTACTACTACTACGATAGAGGCCTCTATATGGTACTACTTTGTCTGTTAAAGACTATAAGTGCTAAAATTTACCATTACCTGATGCGAAACACAGTGGCATAAAGCCACTACTTCACGCCAGTTTTAAATGCCTATATAATAAAATGGGAAACGAATAATTATAAAGAATCATTTGTGGGAGATAATTGACATAAATCACAGTTTTAATCCCCGATTGCTTTTACAATAACTTATTAGTAAGCTTGATGTATCTTACAGAAATGTGTTATATTTTGGGCATAATAGCGCAGCTGTCTTGGACTAAACTGGAAAGTAGTTGTGACAATAACATTTCATATTCTCCGGGAATTGAGTAATTCCAGAATAAACAAAACAAATCCCGGCCGTCGTTCAATGTTATTAATTTTATATTTCATTTAAATCGTTTCTGCAGTTTTGCATATTCGCTCAGAGAGAACCAAATCACATTTAAGGTAAATTTAGTAAAGTTTCGAAGGGTAGAGTTCTTACAATAGCTAAGCTGGATTCGCTGACTGAGAGTTCCGTACATTATAAAAGCGAAACATTACTACCAATTTGACTTTCCATACAAACGCTAGTAGCGGAATTTTATAAATATATATTTTTTTCCGGAATACTTACATATAACACTAATAACACTATTGTTAACATTTTAACGGAATTATTTTATTGCTAAGGCTATATATATCTTATACCAATAAAAAAAATATAAATATTTTCTATGGAGTTGTTCGTGTTGAATAGCGGAAATTTTTGAAATACAAAATACAATTGGTTGATTATTACTCGGAAACTTGTAAACCAACTTAAGTATAATAATATTTATTATAACTTTATTAGATATAGGTACTACTGCTGTTTGAATTTCTAAATACAACCATTTAGTGGGACCTAGTGGGAGGAGACACTTAACTCTAACGAAAATAGGCAATATAAAGCTTAATAAGTCAAGAACTTAAACCGGAATATCCTACACTATGGAGAAAACGAAAGAAAATATATCATCTTCTTTACATATACGGTATCCTAAAATTTTATTTTACCACTTTATCGGCGTGATAACTTGCGTACTCATGCCAAATAACAACTTTATATTACCTTGGTGTTTGAGCTAACCAAAAACGGACGAATATACAGACGGACATAGCGAAACTATAGGAGACTGATGTTGACTACGGAACCCAAAAAAAAGAGTTAAGTAACTTGTGGGGACCTCATTATTTTGCTCCAATTAGTAGCAGATTCGAGCTGACTGATTTTTATCAATCCAAATACGATGTCCTTATTTTTATAACCGCCTTTGTTCTTTCGATGAAGTGACTTTACCATACTGTCCTTTAATTATACACTGTTACTATGTAATTTTCTTGCACGACTGAAATTGTTAATGCTTATATAATATCTATTTAGAAAATGTGTAGAATTATATCGTGTACTCGTATAGTACTTCATTGTAGTTGAGCGTGTATGGAAGTACTCAGTGCACTGGAACTGAGGGTCACGTCGTCATTTTGTTTCGTTTTTTTATAGCTTCACGCTGTATCTCCACATATAGCAAGGCAGGCAGAAGGCACCAGGGAACCTAGTGTTAAGACACTGTGTTCCCATTAAGGTA
Organism: Heliconius telesiphe telesiphe; assembly: GCA_018249795.1. Classification (NCBI taxonomy): domain Eukaryota; kingdom Metazoa; phylum Arthropoda; class Insecta; order Lepidoptera; family Nymphalidae; genus Heliconius; species Heliconius telesiphe. The sequence goes on along the minus strand of DWLH01001930.1, from coordinate 2,250 downwards.
CTTCCGTTTCCCTCTTTCTGCCGAATTCTGGAGGTATAGCGTGTTGAATAGCGAAGCTCACACCGCGCTTTGCCTCGTTACCAAGGTGAAAAAATAAAAATAGTTAATATTTAATTTCCTCGAGAAGGAATTGAACCCACAACTTGTCCACAATTACAAAAACGGTTGTGACCCTGCGCCACGGCTGTTTTTTTTTACATTAGGCTTGTACTTTAATTTTTTTTTGTAAAGAATACTAAAACAAATTATTTTTTTCGTATGTTTTTGTCTTTATGTCATTAACGACACTAACGTAGAGTAGTTGCTACTTGCATTAGTTGCTACTTGCAGTAGTGCTATGGTTGTGATTTCGCAATTAGATTAAAAGTACAAGAAAAAAACAATATTGATAAGAATACTTACACATATGCTTTAAAATATCGATAGCCGATAATATCGACTTTAAATATAATATTTAGTGAAATATTTCAATTCTGTTTATATACATTTTGTTTAAGTCCTGTTATGCTAGATTTTTTTTATAAAGTCGTGGTGCAACGTAATGGTAAAAATAATCTTTATATATTTAGATCCCTACTCCGTGGAATGTTCCCCGACAAAATGCGACTGAGTTCCTGCCACTCAACACGCAATGTCTCAAATTTGAATGGTAAACCGAGAATGATTCTAGACACTAGCCTAGTCTCTTCCTCTGCCTATCCTGCTATATGGGAAGTAGCATAAACCTGTTTGTTTTCATTAAAATATAAGTACATATAAAATTGGTATCCGAATAACGGATAGTGTATTTCGAACATTCCAAGCAATAAATTCGTTACAAATGAGCATTTACATGTGACTCTGGATCTTGGTTATCGCTAATCATTGAATTGTTTTCTTTTAAGAAATATAATCGAGGTGATTCATTGAAAGCATTTCATACGAATAACATATATATATATTTATATATATTACTATATTAAAAGCTAGTACGTTTAATTCTGACTTTGCTTCTGTGGTTAAATGAAAGTAGCTAAGAGTAGAGAGACATCACACATTGTAAGTGCCATGTATGTATTACTTCACAGCTACGGGGTTACATCGTAACGATTAAAGTGATGAGCATAGCCAATAGCCTTCTCGATACATAGACTATTCAACACAAATAGCAACGTAAATCAAGTACCTACTCAACTCGAATTTTTCAATGCGAACCTGAGTAGTTCCTTTGATTAGCACATTTAATTAAACAGACTTCAACCTTATAATATTAGTATAGACATGTAAGGTGTATACATTTATATGTAAGTAAGGATGTATCGTTACAGTGATTTTAGTAAGAATAACAATTTAAAGATAAGAAAATTCTACATAAATTTTTCAACACATTTGTTTTAATTTTCTATGTCGCAGTTATTTTGAACAGAACTTCATTTGATAAGGAGGTCTATTGCTTATTCATAAATATGAATTTACTATAATAGCTGGTTTAATTTATTTTTTTATGAATTTAGTTTTTCTTTAAAAACAGAGGTTTGGTATTGATCTTTATAACCAGCGGCGTTGAGTTCCGCCATTCAACACAAAATATCTCAAAAAATGTGCGGTGTTTGTTGAATGGAGTGTCTTTACATTAGATTCCCTCTGCCTACTATGGTATATGCGGGATACAGCGTGAACATATTTAATATAAGTTAAAATTTAGTCAGCTTCACGCTGTATCCTGCATACAGCAGGATAGGCAGAGGGAAACTAGTGTTATGACACTCCGTTATCTCCTTTCCGCCAATTTTTTCGAGGCATTGCGTGTTGAGTGGTGGAGCTCAACGCCGGGCTATTGCCTCGGTACCAGAGCGAAGAAATGGAAATGTTAAGAAATAATAATTCATTCCCTCGAGTGGTGATCGAACCCACAACCCTTGGTCATTACAGCCACACCCTTGGTCCCCTGCGCCACGACGCGACTGGCTAAAGCTTAAGTGTTTCTTTATTTTTATTTGTGTACGTTTCTCTCTCATATAGCATTATATTAAGACAGGACTGATCAAAATCACACTCTGCTCTTCATTCTCCATTCCATTTAGAGACATTACGTGATGCTTTACGAAATGTACTTCTCACTAGAGTGGAAAAATAATATTATCCCATGTGGGGTGGAGAAATCACACTTTTAAGTTCTTCCAATGAATGGAAGTTAAAGCCTTAATACAGAAGAACGCGCGGCGACGCGCGGTTACAAGTCAACGCTCGGTTTAAGTTTAAGATCTACAT
>DWLH01001929.1:0-11703 GCA_018249795.1 Heliconius telesiphe telesiphe | reverse complement strand
CAAACACTGCGTACAGATAATTTATATCTGTATTTTGATAGGTTCCCATCACGATAAGCTAATTATAATCTAAATTATAAATAAAAAAAATCATCCCCTTGGCTCAAGAATGTCTAGGATTTGCATTTAAATCATTATTTAGATATTTTACATTCAGGCGTCATTCACAAAATACGTCACACAAATTGCATGACTTTTTGATACCTCCCTCGTCTTCGTCACATTTGTGAGATCCCCCTAGAAATATATAGAATTTTTCAAATTGAAACGGCATTTTAAAATGACTTTTATATATATTATATTTTGAAAGGTGTCAAAATTTAAGGCCCATTGTCATGTAACGTCACATTTCGTAGATTTCTTAACGTGTGACGTAATTTATGGATGGCTTAATATTCGCTTCTTTCAATCCTCATATTTAAAAAAAAGGTATTGATTATCTAAATTGTTACATTATTTAAATAATTTGAAGATATTTAAAATTTTACGATACATTCAAAGAGTACGTACGTACGTAGTAAGTAGTATATATGTATGTAGATAATAATGTATAGAATTGTATACATACTAATATTTTCCTACATAATATGAAGACATTGTATTGATTTCGGCTAATATTGAAAAATAATAAGTTTCTAATATAATTATATATAAAGTTTTTTATTTAATAGTATTATTAAATGTATATTTATTACGTTTAAAATATGCCATGAAATATTTTCAAGTGATATAATCTGGCAGTGTTGTTATATCAATTATACATCATCTTAAAATAAAAGTGATCTAACTCAAAATTTATGTAATTTGATATATTACTGCAGTATTACAGAAGTACGAAGTCGTGGTCGCCTTGGAATTAGCTGAGTTGGTTGCGCAGATTTAATTTTCTAACGCTTGTCCACGGACTTTTTGCCCCAATAACGAAAATCGTGATTATGACGCACGAGGAACTGCAAAGTGATGGGGTCTGACGATATTCCGATAAAAGCGTGGAAATCGTTGGGCTCTCTTAGTGTACTCATGCTTACTGGCCTTTTTAACCATATCTTGAACACTGAAAAGATGGTGTAGCACCAGTGACGAGATAGCGTCATAATCTCTATTTACAAGGAAAGGCAATTTTCAAGGTATTGTTCAAGATTGTTGTAGTTATAGGAGTATGAAGCTCATACCATGAATTTCTAGCGCATGATCGACCTCAGACTGCGCCGAGAGTGTACTATCTCAGAGTCTCAATATGGATTTCAACCAGAATCTAGCACTATAGACCTCATTTTTGCCCTCAGAACTTAGGGCAAAAATGACGTCTATAGTACCCAAATATCGTGAAAAATAGGTAGAGCTGCATGTGTCTTTAGATACGCAAAAGGCCTTGGACAGTAAGCCTCGTCAATGTATCTAGTGGGCATTGCTATCCAAAAGGGATTTCTGAGGCCTATATTGAGATTATCAGAGACATGTACCACGATTCCTCTTCTAGATTACAGTAGGGATACACTAAAACTCAACAGATAAGAAGCGCAAGCGTCGTCGATGACTACGATTTTTTTTTATAAATTATACTTTTTTGAGCTAGGTCACTTTTTTTTTGAGGGTGCGAATATTTCTCTTTTGTAACGATAATTCGAATAATTACAAACAGAGAACTGTTGATTTCTAAATATATATATATATATATATATATATTCATTTTAGTAAATTTTCAAAATGTTTTTGCTTCTAATTATATATATATATATATATATATATATATATATATATAATTAGAAGCAAAAACATTTTGAAAATTTACTAAAATGTCTAATGCTTTACTACTTTAATAAAAAAATAAGCATTAATTATTTTTATATTTTTAAATTAATTTCAATGGCGTACATAATCATTTAATATATATAAAAGTATGATAAAATATGAGATTGCCACATATTTTTAAAAGACTAATTATTGTTTATTCATTATACACATTTAACATGATTTTCTGCACTTCAATTTGACTAATATAATAAATAATTAATAAATTCGTTTATATAAACATATAACAAATAAAATCACATATACCATCATTGAATTTTAAAATTATTCAATTATTTATATATGATTATAGATCTAAAAAACGCATTTATTTAAAAAATAAAACTTATAAGTAAAAAAAATCCTAAATAAATGTTTAAAGCCTTAATTGGATATTTGTGCAAATTCAACAAAAGTAATATTATTGTCTTATTTTTTGATAAAAAATATAACTAAATACATTAATTAAAACAGCATCGCCAATGTCAAATTATCTTTTTTTGGTTTTATAATCACATTCAATAGTTTAAAAATATTTTAGTTTCGGTTATTTTAACGTGAACAACGAAACACAGATAATTCATTAATGTTTTATTTAATATTTGATTTCAATATACCATATATATTATTCAGATAATAAAAAAATTGAGTTGAATATGAATTACCCACAATTTGAGGAATTCTCCATAGATAACAAATATGTTTAATAAGCTCTAATTTCTTTAAATATTCTAGTACAAGAATGTAATAATATAAAACAATTTTATGTATAATATCAATATCGTTTTACAAATAGAAAAAAGGCTTTAATGAAGAATACAATATTTTGTGATCCATATGTTAGAAAAATATATTAAATAAAACATTTATCACACATTCTAATAAAAAAACTCAAATGTAACATTTTCTTTTAATTATTACATAATTAAAAGAAAAATATAGATAATTAAAACAAAATGTTACATATATTTAAAATATAGATTTATTTCATTTATGTATTTCAATGATGCTACGAAAAAAAATATATGTTTAACTTGCGGTCGAAGCGTATCGTGATAGTTCTGGCAACACCATACCAACTGCCTGGAAAAATTGCATGATCTGTCAGCTTTTACTAAATACCGTTCATAAATTGTTAAAAGGATAAGGAAAATTTAATTAAAATTGTTTTTTGAAATTATATATTTATAGGAAAACAGGAAATGAGGAGAAGAGTTGAAAATGGTTTAGTAATTAAGGACTGAGGGAATAAAATAAATAACATTAAAATAAAAAGAGCTTAAGAAACAAAGCTGTATACTGCTGTTAGTTAGCCAGTTTATAATTTTCTTTATTTGCAAATAATTTTCACACATACTATTTTAATATAAGTGATATGTATATAGTGATTAAAACGAGTTTTAAATATTTTAAGTTAAGGAAAAGTTTGAGAGAAAGTTAGATATTAAATATGTATGATATGAAACTTATGTTAGAAGTAGGACCCTCCTTATTTCGAAGTTATGTTTCTTTTTTAAATTATTAACATTTTTTTATATATGTAGCTATGTTGGTTAAATGTCAGGTTAAAAGCGAAATAATAAAATATACAAGCATGTTCAGCCTAAGATTACAACTCAAAATTTCAAGAAGTAAAGAAATCTACTTAATCTAGAGTTCCTCTTTGAAAAGATTATAGATATAATCTTTTTATTTCCTTAGTACACAATAATAGAGAAGAGTGGCCGTATTTCTAATTCTATAAATAAATCCTTTAAAAAACAGCAAAAAACTTTTACCTCATTATCTGCCCGTTCATCATCACTTTGGTACTGAACATCTAATTCTGAACTATTAACACTATTTTCCCAATCTTCTGATGATTCTATTGATGACGCGTCTAATTCTATATCTGAAAGTTTAATAGGAAACTAATATAATAAAACAAAAACAAGTTAAAAAGAATTATTTATAGATAAATAAATAAAACGCTGTATCCCGCACACAGCAGGGTAGGCAAAGGGAACCTAGTGTTGAGACACTCCGTTCCCCACTTTCTGCCGAATTCTGGAGGTATTCCGTGTTGCGTGGCAGAACTCGATTGGTATAAAACAAACACTAAATGTTAAGTGAAGTTGCATTTAAATCGGTTAAGCTATTTCTGAGATTACCGTGAACAAACAAACGCACAGAAAATATCTTAAAAATCTTTGTTTTGGATTCTACAACAACAATAAAGGCCCCAAATACATTTTTTTTCTTATATATCTTCATGTTTGTAGACCATATATTATATTTATAAATATTTTTTTTAGGTAAAACTACCAGAAAAAAGTAAAAGAAGTTTACGAGATGATTCTGGCGTCGATTCCAATTTATAAATTAAAATCAGCTTCACGTTCTATCTCGCACACAGCATAGTAGGCAGAGGGAATCTAGTGATAAACACTAGATTCCCTAGACACTCCGTTCCCCATCCCAATTTATAATTTAAAACATAAATTAGATTGGATTAAAATATAAATTGCATTAACTGAAAAAGCGAGGCATTGGGTTCTATATACAATGTCAAAAAAGAGTTTCGCTTGTTTTAAGTTTACATTTTCAAGTACATTATATATTATATATAATGAGGAACTGAAGTGTCTTAATGGAAACTGAGTGTATTAACACTGGGTTCCAAGTTCGGTTACGCAGCTTGATACAAAATTTATGTATATATACATATCTCACCCAACAAAGGAGGTTCGGGCCCAACGTGCCTGTGATTAGGCACGGCGGGTAATCGCAACGCTGTGGCGTTTACCGCCAACGCTTGAGCCGCATGATGTCTGTTTGATGATAAGGAATCCGCTTGGGGCAGTTCTTCTGTGTAACGGATTAGTGGATGATCCTGGAATGAAATGTAAAGATATTAAGGAAATTTTATTTGATTGTAAACGCGTCTCCACTAGGGGGATGATTTATTTCCTCCCCCTGGTGACAAGACTAAGCACGGCGTCGAGTATAAGCAATCAAAGAAATCTTTAATACAGGCAAAGTGGATGTTGTTAACGTGTTCTTACACGTAAAAGAAACGATGCTGAAGTATTCGTATCCGTACAAATGTGATATTTTTATGTCAATAAAGGTATGAGAAGCTTTGTTTACATTTTGTCTTAAGCCCATATTAATAGACTATAGGCTCCCTCTCGGTTCAACTCGGTCTCGATTCAGGAAAATCGGAAAATCAATCAATTTAGCTATAAGTTTCCAATGTCACTACGTATAACAAAATTTTAATTACGTCGTTTTTTAAATTTTCTTTCATAATAATAAGTCATTAAAAAATTAAATTAAGTAATAAAACACATAATTTTAATATTTATATATATTTTTTGTATATGACTGAGAAAATTACCATAATCAAAATATAACACATTATCCTTGAAATATGTTTACACCTAAAGTGGAAAAATAACATAACAGCCATTATAATTATCTTTTATACGAGTTTCATTTATAATCTGACAAATAAATAAAAGCCGTCGTGACTCAGGGGCACACGTGTGGGACTGTAAACGCGACGGTTGTGAGTTAGTTTCCCACTCGGGGAATGAAATATTTAATATTTTCATTTCTTCACTTTGATGCGAGGTAAACCGCGACGTTGAGTTGAGAAAGTGGGGAACAGAAATGTCTTGACGAGGAACCGGGTGACTTAATTAGCTTCTCTTTGTTTACCCTGCTATGTGCAAGATATTGTATGAAACTATAATATAACTATAATAAAAATAGATGACATCATTTATAGTCAAATATAATATAGCAGCTATAACCGGCGTTCTAAGCGTGGTCATATAGAGATTACTAAGAGTTATGCGTATATAACTTTAAACGCAGAAACAATGGGTTAAGTACATTAAAACGCTTAATGTGATGTAATATAACCTTACTCGATAATGAATTATGTAACATAAAAATATTTTTTTAATTTGAACCAGTAGTTCCTGAGATTAGAGTTTTCAACCAAATAAACTCGTCAGCGTTAAATACAGAACTTATAGATTAGTATATCAGTTTGCATTGTTGTTTGTAAGTAGGGGAAAGGACAGACAGGACTGAATAGTTAAATTAGATTAGACAAATGGGGCGATACTGACTTGTGCTCAATATTTACATCTGTAAAAAATAGATGTCGTCCGAATAATAAAATAGTTTTTGCATACAGCATGGTAGACTGAGAGAGGTATGGTCTCCATTTTCCGATCAATTTCGAAACAGTCCGTGATAAATGGTGAAACAATTCTATTGAGGAATATTATTTAAATCAGACCAATATTTTTTTATCTTTACATTTTAATTTCACTTACCGTATGTGATAATTCACATATAGGATTTAGCCTGAGATCAATCATCTCTAGCACAGGACATCCATTAGTGTTAAAGTCTTCAGGCAAGCTTGATATCTATAAAGCAAATATTTTAAAATGTTTTACATCTTTGTGATGCAGCCTTTTTTAATGTATTTTTTTAAGAATATTGAATAAAAGACAAAACTTTCACACTTGAATTTCTGAATTTACCTCAGGAGGAATTTTACCGTTTACGTTACGTACCGTTCCATTTAAATAATTTTTCATCACAATTTGATTTAAATTATATTTCTATTTCTAGCTCTGGTGTCGAGGCAAAGCGCGGTGTTGAGTTCCGCTACTCAAACCGCCATGCCTCCAGAATTCGGAGGATTGTAGGAAACAGAGTGTCTTAACACTGGGAGCCTAGTCCATAGTCGTCTACCCCTAGTCTGCCTACCCCGCTGTGAGGATACAGCGTGAAGCTGATTTAATTTAATTTTAATTTCATCAATATTTTATCGCCCAAATATGGTATTTAGAAAAAAAAACTTTAAATGACCAATATTTCAAAAACAGTAAAACTTCAAATCATGCCTCAATGGAAAAACTAGTTGAAAATGACCTACTCTATTACCTATATTTGTCTATCGAACTACCAATCACCTTGTATATAAATAGATTACAAATTTTACTTGATTTAATTATAATATTCCTTTTTTTTTCAACTTCAAATCTTTATCTCAAATAAAGCAATATAGGCAGATTGAACCTAATGTTAAGACACTCTTTTTTCAGCATTCTGCCTGAATTTGAGACATACTGTTTAGAGTCTCTTCCACTGTGCCACATTTTTTACATAGATTTTAATATTTTACGTATAATTATACTGTCACATTTAGCATAATATTGAATATTGTTTATATTAAAACATAATAAATTACATAGAACCTCCACAATCTAGTAAGGAAATTTTTAATTAAATATAGTTAACATTTTTTAAGTGATTAGAATAGAAAAATATTTTTAAAACTTGTTATAAATTGAATATAGCAGGACTTGAACCCGCACTTCCTAGAACCAACCAAGCACTATTATCACTATGACAAAAATTCTAATAAAAAAAATAAGATATATAAAATCATAAGATCATTCCAGTTATTTAATTTTTATGAAAATATTTTTTAAAATAGATTAATCAACAACTTTCACAATTTTAAATATATAAAAATAATCACCTGATTATGATTTAATTGTAGAAACATAAGATCACCACACTTGAGCAGGGAAATAGGAAAATCCTTCAAATTATTGTGCCTCATATTGCAATGAACTAAGGCCTCCAAATTATCCATTGTGCTTGGTAATGTATCTATTTGATTACATTCTAGGGTTAACCACCTGGTAACAAAATTTATATTATAATATTTTATAATATATTTTTTTCTGTGACTTTGTATGTAAGGTCAAATAGAAATAACTAAGAGTTGTGAATAACACAAGGTACATTCTATATGCGGAAGCAATTATTACCATAATATAGCCTATAGCCTACCTTGATAAATGGATAATATAATGCAAAAAAATCTATCTATTAGTACATTCAACCCATTACACCTGAACAGTTTATTTTGAACACAGTAACTATAAGTAAACTAAGATTCTATCTTAGTTTACCTTAAACTAATATCTATATTAGTTTAGATATAATAGATAAATATATAACTTGTGGCAAAGTAATAACCTATTATACTATATATACTATTACCTATTATACTATATATATTTTGCATAGGCCACTTGGAGCCATTTTAGGTTCAGGGACATTGGCAATATACAAAAAAAAAATACAATCATCATTCATTTTTAATATTTATTTGTTTTTAATTATTAACTTTGTTTACATAAAATCTTAAATAATTTATTTTAAAAAATCATTAACTAAAAATACTTACCGCAATTTCGTTAATCTCGTCATTTCTTCTGGAATAGTCTTAAGTTCATTACCTCTCGCTCCAAATGTGTCCAACTTAGCCAATTTGCCAATTTCTTTAGGTATTTCTTTTAATCCTATCCTATTGCACCAGAAAGCTTCAAGGTTTTCCAATTCACCGATTTCAGGAATCAAAACACATAATGGATTATAGCTTATGTTCAAATTAACTAGATTTTTTAAATTGCCTATCTCCGCAGGTAGAGCGTTTATGTTATTATAGTCAAGCGTCAGAGTAGTCAAGTTTAGTAATTGTGTTATTTGCACTGGGACCGTCGTTATATTATTAAGATGTAAATAAAGATGTTCAACATCTAAGCAAGTATATAGCAACGATGGTATTTCAGTGATTTCAAATGAATTTAAGCTTAGACGGGATCTCTTTTTAGCAATAGCTTGTTCTATTACCGCCAATATGTGATTTTCACGGATGAATTTTAATATTGCACTCATTTTGTGTCTATTTTTGGTTACATTGCTATTGAATAGTGAATACTGCGTTTGAAAAATGTTAGTGACATTGACAATCACCTGATATTTTTTATTTACTTATAAAATGTTGCCACTGTATGTTTTTAATATTCTACCAATTAATTATATTTATTATTAAAAATTATATTTATTTCTTATTTATTATAAATAATATATTGCAAATATTTTTTTCTATTTAGTAATATATTTACACCTCTAATTCTACTCTTTAATTAAAAATAGTTTTAGACTAGCGTGTAAAGAAGCGTCTTACAAGTATTGATTTTTTAGTTGACCATGTCTTCGTATATTATCGATATCCTAAAAATAAACAAAAGTGCTGTTTCGTAGAATTGTCAGTGAATATAAGTGAATGAGCGTATTTAGTCTCAAGTATTTAATTACAAGTATTAAAAAAAATGACAACCAAAATATATAGTAAAGTCATATTTCTAAGTATATTATTGAATCTTTTTTTTATTTTAAACTTAGAAGGTAAGATATTTAATATTATTTACTGAAATTAATAAAAATAAAAATATTTTTACATGATATATCTTCTCATACAGCTTTTCAACAAAACAAAACATCTCATCACATACGAAAGCCAAATATTGATGAAAATTCATTTATGAAGAAAATCGCTACCTATCGCTCTTTTCAACCAGTCTCAGTAAATTATCATAAAAAATCATATCCTAAAGAAGATCGAACAGATTACGATATTAATTCGTATGACACAGAATATGGAGGTGTAGTCTCCAATTTCACATCTTCAATTTACGATGACAATCCTCCATTATATCCAAATCCTGAAATTATAGCACGAAATAATCAAGGTAATTAAAACAATAATATTCTGCAGCACCGTTGATATTTATAAAAAAAAGATTAATAATATTTTTACCAATTACTTTTACTATTTAAAAATATTTTATGAATAACAGTTATGGGATTATTAATAAAAACAATATTGAAATTTCATAAAAGAAATAATGTAGCAGTATTTGAACCTACGCTTTTTAGATATTGATCTCCTTAGTTATGATAACTTAATCTTTAGTTTAATCGTAATAGCTAGTGTTCAAATTTAACTACTTTAAAATTTTATATGGAATTTCAATATATGTAATTATTTTCCACATTAGGAGGATTTTTATATAAAATATTTGTAGCACAAATCAATAAATTTATGGATAACAAAATACCGGAACCTGAAATTGAAGTGCCAGATGAATCGTTGGCTGATGGTGATCTCAAAGAACATAATATAATAGATAGCGTCACTTATGTTTATGGATTTAATACCTGCCACGGTGTTAAAGACGAATGGATGGTCTTGGTAAAGAACATATTGTGCTTTCATTATATTAGTTATCGTATTTTGATGATTAATGGTCGAATTTTTAAATTAAACTTATATTGTTACTAAAAGTCAATTGCAAGTAAATTGCCGTTTTCTGATAATAGTCATAAAATATGCATCGTAATTTTTCTTTTAAATAACTTTTTCCTTAACAGATTTTTATCACAAGCGGCCTAGCAATAATTCTTCCCGTATCTTCAATTATGTGGTTAATGTGGAGCGAGTATGCTTCAACGTTCAGGCGTAACAGCAAAATATATCCAATAATAATCAATTTATGCTGTTGTTTAGTAGCTTGTACGTTGATTTACATACAGGCTATTGTGGTAAGTATATAAATAGTTTTTTCAGCTTCACGCTGTATCCTGTATGTAGCAGGTTAGGCAAAGGGAAACTAAAGTTAAGACACTCCACTCTCAACTTACCAGTAAATTCTGGAGGCATTCCGTGTTGGGAAGTGGACCCCCACGTCGTACATTTAGCTTGACACCACACTTAATTTCTTCTGGTGGTAATCGAACCCACAACCAGTCACGTTAACAGTAACAGGCTTGTGCCCCTGCGCCATGACTGGCCTATTCTTTTTCATGAATATATTACGGTAAATCAGAGAGATTGTAGTAATTGGTCAAATATTTCTTAAATTTATGTCCGTTTAGAATATTTTTCGGAGAAACTAGACATTTTTTCTAACCAGAATAGAAAAATGAAAATATAAGCAATCTAATGAGTGGGATTGAAATTCACAACCATCGTTTGTACTAACAACCACATCGCAGATGTGTGCCTGTCTCGAAGTGCCCGATGCGATAGCTACAATTATTTAGTGTTTTTATTGATTTTCATACTTCGTCATTTGTTTGCACTAATTTGCTTATTATTATTATATTATTTTCATAATTTTATTTATTATATAATTTAGGGATCGTCTTCACCATCACAATGTGAAAGAATAGCATTAGTCCTGCACTACACACATATATCTTGCGCGATGTGGATCGTGGCTCTGGCTGCGGCGGTAGCAGAATATTGTGTTTGTGATACTTTGCTACCTTTGAAGTATAATTATTTACTGGCATATGGAGTTCCGGCTATAGTTGTAATGGTAAATTTGTTTAATTGTATACGAATATTAATGTTTTTATTTCTTAGATTGTCACAATTACATGACTCTCATACTTACTACAAAGCTTACGTTCTGTTTGAAACGCTATTATTTATTATTTACAGTTTAATTACGCGTTGTCAATAGAACAATACGAAATAAAACATTATTGCTGGATGTCGATTGAAAAGGGCATGTTGATGGGATTCATGGCACCCGCTATGATATTAATTCTTATTAATACTGCTATAATAATTGTTGGCTTACAAAGCGTTAATAAGAAACAAACGGAAATTTTGTCGGCCAAAATCCAGCAACTAGTAGAACATCATTTTTTGAATGTGCCTAAAAATGAGAAAGCAGATGACAATGCTGATGGTAGTGTTGAAACATTAAATAATATGTATACTCCTTCGAGTAGTAGAAAAAATACAGACAGCTCGGATACTTTGGAGAAGGAATTTAATTTTAATGCAGAAGATTATCAATATGGAAACATGAATAATTCCAACAATGATGTTAATTTGGAAAACGGGAAAGAAGTAAGTTCAGTTTTGTATATTTGATAATATTTTATACTCAATTTTATATTGATAATTATGAGATAATTAAAAAAATGGTAAAAATTTTCTATCCATCTGAAAAATGTGTAGCATCAATGTAT
>DWLH01001928.1:0-11706 GCA_018249795.1 Heliconius telesiphe telesiphe | reverse complement strand
CGGCGCCCAACACACCTTAAAGGTAGGCAACGCACCTGTAGCTCCTCTGGTGTTGCACGGGGTCGTGGGCGGCGGTGATCACTTACCATCAGGTGACCCGCACGCTCGTTTGCCTTGCCTTATACATTAAAAAAAAAAAAAAAACATTATTTGAGACCGATCGTAGTGCATAAAAAAAACTACTTAAAAATAAATGAAAAATGTGTATAATTTTAAAATTTAGCTTAACAACATTACAACTTCAACACAACTCAGGCGTTAGAAAGTTTGATTGTTGAATTACTTACTTTTTTGATTCATTCTCGAAAACACACTAAAAGCAACACTTCAAGTTTTCTCTAGAGGTTACTCTGAATATAAGGAAAAAGTGGAGTTAAAATCGATTTTATGTTGTTTCGTTATAAAATAAAGAATATTTATATTAAGGCCCGTCGTGTCGCGGAGTGACAGGTGTGGGCTGTAAACGCGACTGGTTGTGGGTTCCATTCCCACTCGAGGAAATGAAATACAACACGCTATGTCTCCAGAATTCAGCGGAAACTGGGGAACGGAGTATCTTAACACTGGGTTCCTATTGCCTGCCCTGCTGTCTTATTGTTTTACAAAAATATTTTATTAGCTTCAGCAGGAAGGCCGCAGCATGAAACCTAGTAATAAGACACACTATCCCCCATTCCCCCCTCAATAATCGAGACATTACATGGTGAGGGACGAAATTCGACGCCAGAATTTGCTTTCTTACTAAAGAAATATAATAAGCCTGTTACTAATTCATTTCTCCGAGTTAGAATAGTAACCCACAACAGTCACACATATCCCATTGGACTTACATAAATATAATTTAAAATAATATTCTTCCTTTTTTCTTTTTTTAGACTTAGAACACGTAAGCAACGATTACAGGCTATAACTATTCTGCTTCGGAGAAATGAATTAGTATCAGGCTTATATATTTCTTTAGTAAGAAAGCAAAGTCTGGCGTTGAGTTTCGTCCCTCACCATGTAATTTCTCGATTATTGAGGGGGAAACGGGGGATATAATATGTGTACTTATAATATACTCGTAGAGCATATTAAAAACACTAAATATAACAAGAAATTCCAAATGGCTGTACTTATTAATAAAAAACTTTTATTAATTAATTAAATATATCCTCAATTTTAAGTCATATAATTAACTGTCCAAGCTATACTCTTTACTATTTTAACAGACCAAACGAATTTAAACATAGAAATAACTAGGTAAGTAGATATTTTTATTAAGTTAAAATATAAACAGAGACGTAACTAGACTAATTCTAATTATATTTTTCCACAGCCACTGTTTTAATGTTAAACTCCATATATGGAAATGCAAATATGCATTCTCCTGCGTACTGCGTACTGTATAAAATATTTTTTATTTACCTGCTTTTTCAGTTGTGCTTCCAACACCGTTAAGGTAAATAAAGTGATCGCTAAGCATCGTATAACTCTTCTGTTCATGACTGCATATTTACTATAACGCTTTTTTAGTTGAAGTTTATAATTGAATTATATCTTGTATTTAGTTTTTTTTATATATTAAATAAAAATGTTGAAAATAGACTACAAACTTGGTTTTTTTTTAATTTTCAGCCCAAATTTCAGTGTATTGCATCTTGTGGCGCAAAAGTCAACACTGTGTTTTGTGTTATTCGACAACATAAAACACAATGCGAGCCAATATTAATAATTTATTTTCCTAAGTGAGTATCGAACCCACAAAAACCGCGTTTACAATCAGATACTCTGCTGCTGCGCTACGACGGTCACTCAAACACCCACTATATGTACATATAAATATAGATATGAAATGTAGATTTTCGATTAAAAAAACCTGAAATTTATTGAGTAGCTGTTATTGCATTTACTGACTTTAGTTACAAAAATGTATTAAAACACAACCGACGCAGGTCTCCAATAACGTTAATAATATGAAACTTACCACTAAGAGTTGTACGTACGTTCAACGAGAAGGCGCGCAATGGTAGCGCTCCGGAGAGCAACCATTGTTAATTCCACACACGACGATCCCGCAGATTTTGCAGTTTAAAACTTTTCAACACAACAGTTTAGTTTTTTTTTTTTAAATAAACAACCATTTCAAACCAGATGAAAACTAGTTAAAAAACAGAAATCAAATGTCCTCAAAAAACTGTAGAGTCGCGTATTCGAAATTCCGCTTGGCCGTCCGTTTGTGAGCCAGTTTGTAAATCATTCACGTAGCTTCATGTTTATTTCAACTTTAACAAAGATTTTTTTAAATATATTATTATTTAGTGGCAGCATCGCTTCACGCTTTATCCATATAGCAGGCTAGGCAGAGGGAACCTAGTGTTAAGACACTCCGCTCCTCACATTCCGCCGAATTTTTCAAGGCATTGCGTGTTGAGCGGCGGTACCCAACGACGCGCTTTGCCTCTTTATCAGAGCGAAGAAATGAAATATAAATTATTTCATTTTCTCAAGAGAGAATTGAACCTTACAACGTGCTTACAGTCGCACGCATGCTCCCCTGCGCTACAACGGCCTCTAAATAAAATTATATATCATACAAACATAATAATATAATTTATAATAGAGACAAGACTTATAGCAAAAAGATCCTTAATTATTTGAGCCTAATTTAACAAATTATATAATTTTAATTATGTTTACTATGAAGAGACAATAAGGGTATTTTATATTAATATCAAGCAAATTTAATGTATTCAGGTAAACAAAATTAATTAGTTTAGGCTGAAAATTAGGTTCAAAAAATAAAATTTGACGTAATTGTATGTTTTACTGGAGTAAGTAGGTGTGTCTCGACGCGACATTTATAAGTTTAAATTTTACTTTAAAAAAAATTTTTTAAACATAAATATTTATTGAGTTATGACTAGCAGTGTAGCTAGAGAGGACGGAGCGCCAAATACTACACCTCGGGAGGTCCTCAAGCTTTTTACATGACCTCCTATAGTATCAATGATACTTCATTGATACTATATTCTCGAAGGTGAACCGAGGTCTTCCTTGGCATCTCATTAGTATTAAACACAATTTACATACCAGTACAAGCTTTTGCATGATTTAAAATAACTTAAGCATTAAATAATTCAAACAGCTATATCTTAAACAGAAAGAGAGAGAACTTTTGACTTCTGATAGAAAGAAACATCTAATCAGAATGAGCATTGAACCCACAACCATTATATTATTAAAAGCCACATGAATATTCAAACAAAGGAAGATCTTTGTAAGTACACTTTTAGTCCATAGTTCAAACACCGCAACATCTAATTGTCATTAACGAGTACTCTATTGGCCCTCATGCACTTTACCTATTTAAACAACTTTAATTTTAACAAATACTATAACCTCCACTTAATTAAGAAAAACACAGGAACAAAACAAAACTAAGACGATCAAAATCTGAAAAAAAAACACGGCGCCTATATATGGTGATTGATGTATATAAAAGTAGTGAGCAATTTGTATATAGACAGTGACTCTTAAATTACGCCGTAATAATATCTCAGTTAGCTTCACGATGTATCCCGCACACAGCAGGGTAGGCAAAGGGAACCTAGTGTTACGACACTCCGTTACCCACTTTTCGCCGAGTTCTGAAGGTATTGCGTGTTGAGTGGCGGCACTCGCCGCCGTCAATATGCAACAAGTGGGGATCGAACCCTTTATAGTCGTCTCCCCTTTGGAGTCTCACTTTGTGCCCTGTACCACAAGGAAAAAAATAATAATATCTTAAATTCTTTTTATTGCTGTTTTTCTATTGAATGAACACGTTTCACAATAAATAAGAGGGGCCCGCGCTGATGGCAGCTACGAGGTAAACTCCTCTCAGGAACCTCCTCTCTCGGTTGTTAATTTAAAACTAACACTCCGAATCTGAGATAGTCTCGTAAATAAAGAAAAAAGGGAGCGCACCTAATTTATGCTTCGAGAAAGCTTTTACAAGACAAAAATATTTTTGCCAAAAACGAAATCGCCCGAAATGCCTATGAATTAACTTAATGAGTTAATATTTCTTGCTTATTTTTAATTCTTTGCTATCCGCCCGTTGAAATAAATCTATATGTAGGTATTTTATAAAAGATATCGTTAGTGGGGTCAGTTGTGGCGTATGGGCGGGCACAAGTGTGTGACTATAACGCTTTGTGGGCTCGACCCCCACTCGAGGAAATGAAATATTTATTGAAATTTATATTTTCATTTCTTTGCTCTGGTGTTGAGGCAAAACGCGTTGAGTCAGCCGCCGTTCGCCGTAATTTATTTTTATTTTATATCGTTAGTCGTTTGGTATCGGTAGTTATCTTCGTGTATATATTATTCACTGTTAGCAACCAAATAAAAGAAATAATTTTGACTGAATTAATCATATATATTTTTGTCAATATTACCTGAGGCCGTCGTTGCTCTAAGTCGAAAGCGACGATTAAGGGTTAGATCCACGTTCGAGGAGTAAATTATTTTAATTTTCCCAAATCGCTGATTGACAAAGCGCGATATTAAATTCTGTTACTCAGTACAACGAAAATTAGGCGAAAAGTGGAGAACGGAGTGTCTGAACGCTAGATAACCTCTGTCCACAACGATAGCGGCTGTTTGCTACGAAAATAACTACGGGGAAAGAAAAATATTAATTCCAATTATTCATCACGATATTATAATATTTTAATTACTGTATCTATAACAGGCTTCGACAGTAAAACTACTCCACATTAGTAAAATGGACCATTAAGAAACTATATACTTACTAATAAAAATATTATTATTCTTTATAATCTACTGCCAGTCGTGGCGCAGGCGCACAACGCGTAGCTACAACGCGTAGCAACGTGACACATTGTGGGTTCGATTCCCACTCGAAGAAATGACATATTTAATATTTTCAATTCCTCACTCACATATCGAGGCACAGTGCAGCGTTGAGTTTTGCCACCCAACACGCAATTCGTCCAGCATTCGGCGGAAAATGGGGAACGGAGTGTCTTAATATAAGTTTAACTGTATATAGTAGTGTCCACCCATCTCGTTGGGGTTACTGTTATTTTCATGTCCTGGAACTCTGGCGTACGTAGTAGTGTCTGCCTGTGGTTCTAATATCTTGTTCGAACGAAGCAAAATACTAGAGTTGGCCGCCTTGCGGTAGCTCTGTTATATACAGGGTTTGAACCCTAACATGTAGTGTTGCATTCCTTTAACGCCATGTATACATTATATCATTAATATAAAAGTACTCTTTGATGACGCGCGGCCAGTCTACCCGGAACTCTCATTACAGCCACACATTCTCCTCTCTCCGCTGTATCTCCGCTGTACCCATTGTGACTCGATTCTATTTTGTACTATATCTTCTTTTAAATTGTGACTTTAATTGTGTGTTTTAATTTCTAACAAATAATAATGTAGTGTTAATAAATAAAATCTTTTTTTAAAAAGAACTCTGAACAGGCCCATATTACAGCTCAATCCATCGACTTATATTGATCTCATAAATAAATCAACATCACGAGTTTTAAAGTAAGGATCGGAAGTTGCTCAATGTAATGTGTAATTATAAAATGAGACGATTGGACGATTTCGGTATTTTAAAAATAAGAAATAAATCACATTTAGTTTTATAAATATTCAAATAATTTAAAAACTAATACAAAACATAAATATAAGTATTGAATTTATTTCAATGGTTTAATTTAAATTTATATACTCCCGCTCTTTTAGAGGTACTGTAAATATGCTCATTTGAATTATGTTTCATTGTACAAAATAAAATGAAATGTTTTATCTAAATACAAGCGAAAAGTAATCAATTATAAGTGGAATATAAAAAAAATTTGCTTATTATTCCTAAACTAGTCATTTTAAATGAAATTCGTTACAGGACTAGGAGCTTACTTTCTAGGTTTCTAAGTACTTACATCAGAAAAATATAAACGTATTTTACTAGAAAACAACTTTATAGTTAACGAAAACAACAAAAATCATCTAATATTTATAAATATGTTCAATTTTATTGCAAGTTTTCAATTCTAAAGTGAAAAAAAATTAACGTTAGAATTCTCAATGTCTCTACACGGAGAGATACGTATAAAATCAATCTATCACTTTATCCTTCTTTCCTGTCACTTTCATTTATATAAAAAAATACACTCAAAATAAGTAATTAAAAAGCAAAAATTGCCTCTTAAATCCACACCACACCAATGCCACTTTTCCTGTAACTGTACATAAAAAACTAAAGTAAACTCCACAAATAAGTAATAAATGTTTAATGAAATCGATCCGTTACATTCATACGTTTAAACGAGTAAAACCAACTGGGAACCAGCCAACAGGCGCAAATCCGAATAAACCCCTTAAAATCGCACTCTCAAAAATTCAATTCCCATGTATGGTAAATACGTGTACGCGTCCGAAATACTAATATTTGCTGTACAACTTTAAAACTGAATTTAACAATCTCAAACAGCAAGTTTTCTTTATAAATAATATAAAACTATAGAAATGTTAAATATTATTAACACTCATACAATAGATTTTGTACAATTTTTAGAGTTCCGTACCTCAAATAGTATAAACTGAATATTTCCTTCACGCAAACTTGAGATTTCTAAGTCTTGACAGAGGAAAAGACGGGCAACAAGGTGATGCTATTAGGTTTCCGTTTTTCCCTTTAGAGGCATGGAACCCTAAAAATGACCGTAAATCTGTGTTTTTCAGAAAAAAATACTATATGACGAATAGGAAATATAATTTTCGCATTACATGAAATTGTTTAAAATTTCTCTGGTTTTAATAAATATATTATTAACTATTTAAATGCACCATTTAAATTAAAATTATACCATAAATGTACGAGATATTCAACGTTTTCCATCAGCATGCGATACAAAGTGTTCCTATTAATCACAGAATCTAATCTATGAGAACTAAAACAATCTGGCATTGAAACAAAATAAACTTATATTAGATAACATATACGGTTAACTTCTTTTTAAAAATAACAAACAAGTACCTTAACTCTAAAACATAAAAAAAAATATCAACAAAACAATATCTAATTCGTCACTTTTTGGACAAATTGCACTAGAAAAGTTCTTATTACTACTGTTATGTGTTGCAAATCAAACAATCAAACAAACTATGCAACATTTAGACATAACAAGTTACAAATAATTACAATAAACGTACGATTAACTGCTAAATAGATGTTTTAAATTAAATATACTACCATTTAAAATATGGGACAGTGACTATTAAGAAAATTTCGCGACGAAAAGGAATATTTTCAGCTATGTCCACACTGTCATTTTAAAAACACAATCACAAGGAATAGAGCGATAATTGACCATTATAATTGTAGTCTTTTAGAATCATTTAACCTTTTTTTTACAGATAAAAGTATTAAAAACTATAAAATCAGGAGTTTGAGATCATGTAACTTATATTATGGGAACCAACTACTAAGTTAGTTCTGATAATATAATTATTTGAAATGTTTACTTACACTACACATACACAATATACATGCGGACCCACACACACACATAAACACATAGTTACAGACGAAATTCATACTAAAAAAAAAACAAATTAAAATTTACAAATTACAAATTTCATAATCGGGAAAATAATCATAAAATAATTTTCGTTTTTTTTTAGCTTCACGCTGTATCCCGCACACAGCAGGGTAGGCAGAGGGAACTTAGTGTTAAGAAACTCCGTTCTCTGCCGCCGCCGCCGAATTCTGGATTTCACTTCCTCGAGTGGGAATCGAACTCACAACCAGTCGATTTTACAGTCACAATTTGGGCCTCTGCGCCACGACCGGCCTAAAATAAAATAAAATGACCATACAAAAAGAAAATTATAATAAGCTAAATAATTAATTTAATTCGGTATAAAAACGTTTACATAAACCATATAAAATCTCATTTTTACAAGTTCCATATAAAAAAATAAAAATAAACATGGTAAAAGTAGTGGGACACTTCGAATTAGCAAGGGTCAATTTTTCTGAAATACACTCAAATGCACATTTTAATAAAACATTTAGAGAATAAAAGACCACTAAAATAAAAGGGAAAGCTAAATGAGGTATAATTTAAGCCAATCAATCTTCTCACCCTACTTTTTAGGAGGTTCCTTCTATTAATAATTAGTGAACTCTTTATATTACTTTAAATGTTTTATTACGTAAGCACTGAAGATTTCATATTTAGTACAGATTTTTAATTATTTATAAGAGAAAAAATCAGTTTCTTATTGTGTTCCGTAATCAGCAGGATACAAAGGGAAAACCTAAAGTCAAATCAGTGTCTTCCAAATTCCACCCGAATTTGGAATATTATCTGTTAGGTTTGAGGCCAGTCGTGGCGCAGCGGCGCGAGGTGTGACTGTAAAATCGACTGGTTGTGGGTTCGATCCCCACTCGAGGAGATGAAATATTTACTTAAATTTATATTTCCATTTCCTCGCTCTGGTGTCGAGGTTGAGCGCGGCGTTGAGTTCTGCCACTCAACACGCAATGCCTCCAGAATTCGGCAGAAAGTGGGGAACAGAGTGTCTTAACACTAGGTTCCCTCTGCCTACCCTGCTGTGTGCGGGATACAGCGTGAAGCTGATTTATTTATTTATTTTTTATCTGTTAGGTGGCAGAACTCAACGCCGCATTTTTATTTATTGGTATGAAAATAATTCTTTCGCT
Source organism: Heliconius telesiphe telesiphe (assembly GCA_018249795.1). NCBI lineage: Eukaryota > Metazoa > Arthropoda > Insecta > Lepidoptera > Nymphalidae > Heliconius > Heliconius telesiphe. The sequence goes on along the minus strand of DWLH01001928.1, from coordinate 2,975 downwards.
TCTTTAGCTACAAAAATAGATAAGTAGATTTTAATTATTTTAGGATAGCCAGAAAGAACGGAGCGCCAATCAACACGGTCTCTGCATACGTCTTTCGCCTCGTCCTGTCTGTCTGTACTGTGTACTGTCATCAAGATCTTAATGCATGGCCTCCGAGGGATCCTCGTGTTTTTAATGTAACCTTCCTTCAGTATGGTCGACACTGTGTTTTTAAAAGTCAACTGAGGTCTCCCCATTCCTCTTTAACCACTCAATCTTCGTTCATAAATCTTTTATGACATTTTTCCATCACTCATTTTCACAAATGCCCAAACCGCCTGAGCACGTTCTTCACTCTTCCCGAGATATCTTCGCTAGTTCCTGATTATGATTTATATTTCACAAAAATTAAGTTCCCATTCACTTTTCCATTTTCTTCGCTCTGGTGTCGAGACAATGCGCGGCGTTGTATTTTGCCATGCCTACAGATTTTGGTTAAAAAAGGGAAACGGAGAGTCTCAACAGTATATTTCCTCTGCCTACAATGCTGTGTACCAAATTCATTTTTTTTTCAAATCCACCAAAAACTTACGATATAGAACGACTTGTCACTAGAGATCCTGTCATTTCTGCCAAGTGCAGAAGATTCATGAAGAAGGTTATTTTTATTTTATACTAATAGTATAATATCCACTCACCGGCAGCGCCCTTGTACAACGTATAACGTCATAAAACACTAGCACCACTACACTCCCCACATAAAAATGGCGTACGTAATATAGTAATGTAACATTAGATAAATTGTTTATGGAATGAAGAAAAATATTTACTTTTCCTTGGTTTTCTTAAAAAAATATGGTATGTGGAAAGTTGTTTTTTATGTATTATGCTTAAAGGAAGGACGCATTTCTTTTGACGAAATTTATTAAATGATTTTAGAAGATGTTAAGATACTAAAGTAAATTTGGATTTTTCTTTTGAGTTTCCTATCTCAATATATAATGCCTCCAAAATTAAGAAATACAAATATATAATTTTTGCACCAAATATAACAAATGTTAAAAACAAAAAGTATTAAAGCATAGCAATATTTCCTATAGATATTGTCAAACAATTTAAACTGAAGTAGTGTATCACCGCTATGGGTATTGTAGAGATCTTATTTATGTGTCTAGACCAAAGAAAGCTGTTACATTTAGGTGTAATACGGAAATACGTTAACAATATATAGAGTTTCAAGTTTTAACAGCTTAAGAAAAGAAATATTGGTTAATATAAATAAAATGTTGCTTGTGATTATAATTTTTTGTCACGAGTTTACAAGGAAACTTCTGATAAGTCGCCCATTTGAAAAAAAAAATGTCACTCAACATCTCCTTAGCGAATATGTATTTTTATATTAATTAATGATAACGCCGTAGTTCTATTACAATGAACTTAATTATACTGACCACAAATCATTATTTAAAAACAATTCAATTTAAAAAGTCAATAAAAGTTGACAAGAAAAATATTAAAATATTCAAATCTTTAATGCAGCACGGAAAACGTGAAAAAGGCACAATTATAAACTTATCCGTGTCACACTCGGAAAAATCCAGCTAAATTTTAGTGTGCAACGCTATCTGCACTCACCTACTTCAAACGCAAGAACTTTTTAGAATAAAATATGTACATAACACGGACACTGGCCGGGAGAGAAAAAAAACATATTCCACTTGAAAATGGCACATCAGAGTTCGCGAGAAACAATCGCTCTCTTTTTGTTTTCTCGAATAGACAAAGGTTTACTCACTGTAGGGTGTGTCTTGGCAACACGCTTTATAACAGCTCCAAGTTAAGTTGATATTTTACAAGGTTCCCGCGTAGACTGTACTAACTGGTCTCCCAGGGGTCTGTATAAAGTGGACGCTTTACTCATGTCTGAGATATAAAATACGGGACTGTTTTCAAAAGGAGTGCGGCGTGTCATGTATCCATCTGCAGTTGTCAGCTAAGACCTTTTGATCGTTGAGGCTCTTTTTTCTCGTTTATCCTCGTGTTTGATGACTACGATTTTTCGAGAAGTAGCAACGCTTTTCGAGATCATAATTTTATGCTTCTTTGAAGTGAGTGGGTGTGGTGGTTATTTTACAAATTTTTGTTTTCTTTGAGGACGTCGTGGTACAGTGCCTGATTGTGGGTTCGATTTTCACGTTGGTATTTTTTAATATTTTTAATAATTGACAATTTCCGCTTTCATAGATAAAGCGAAGCGTTTAGTTCCGCCATTTCGGAATGTCTCGGAAATTTAACGATAAGTGGAAAATTAATTTCCCACGCTCCCACTGTTTTTTTCTATCATTCTCAATAAGATATGTAAAGAACTGAACTAAATTGACTTTAAATATCTTCCATTCTTCTAAATCTCAAAGAGCCCAATATTTACTTTGAAAAATAAATTTCACTGAACCCTTCCTTACTTACGTATCAATATAGTATTTGCCAAAATGTCCCTGTTCTGTACGAAACGATGTCCAAATTATAATTGACAATTGCATTCAAATTTTATAATATCGCTTACAATAAAATAAAACACAAATTCAGCATTTTCAATACTTTAACTGACAGGTTATAACATTTCATATGTCATTTGTGACAGTTTACATACCTACCTACGTGAGATTGTAAGAGTCATCAGGGCATATTTTTTTTATCATTAGTTTGTAAATAAATGTCCCGTTTTTAGCTCCATGCTGTATCCCGCACATAGTAGAGTAGGCAAAGGGAACCTGGAAACCTAGTATTAAGACACTCTATTTACATTATTTAAGGCCGGTCGTAGTGCAGGGGTCAAAGCGTGTGACTGTAACCGCGGTGCAGGTTATTCCCACGCGAAGAAATATTTTTTTTAAATATTTTAATTTCCTCGTTCTGGTAACGAGCCTTAGTGAGGGTTTGAGATCCGCCGCCACTCAACTCACAATGCCTCCAGAACTCGAACGAAAGTGAAGAAT
>DWLH01001927.1:0-11706 GCA_018249795.1 Heliconius telesiphe telesiphe | reverse complement strand
GCTCAATACGCAATGCCTTCAGAACTCGGCGGAAAGTGAGGAACGGAGTGTCTTAACACTAGTTTCCCTCTGCCTACCCTGCTGTGTGCGGGATACAGCCTAAAGCGGATTTAATTTTTAATTTAATATTTAGGTAAACGTGCGGACGGTTCATCGGTCTTCCTGAGGGACATATGGCCGACCAGATCCGAGATACAGGAGGTTGAAAACAAATATGTCATACCTGGCATGTTTAAAGAGGTAAGCAAAAGGTTTAAACAGTGAAGTAAATAACATGTTACACAGCGTTAAGTTCCGCCACTCAACATGCAATGTCTCGAGAAATCGGCAATGCGTGGTGAATGTAGTCCTATTTCCACTGGATTCTTCTGTTTACCACTAAATTTTCTTTATCTACCCTACTATATCCGGGACACAGCAAATATATATATATATATAACATAAAAATAGATTTTATTAAATAAAACAATAATTCCATTTTACTAATAAAGGAACAATGTGCACTTTGCTCCACTTTTTGGTGTTGAAGTTTGAGTTGGGAAATGAAAACAATTCATTCCCTGCCTGGAAATTGAACCTGCAACCGTCGTGTCTACAGTTAACATGCTTGTGCCCCTGTAAGAACATATTATGACGTATTATGACATATGTACATTAGACGTCTTTCTAAAAATGTGTTTTTTTTTACAATTTTTACCACTACTTACGAATATTTACAGGTTTATGCTAAAATTGAAGAAGGTTCCCAATCTTGGCAAGCATTGGACGTGCCTCAAGGGAAACTGTACGGATGGGACCCTAATTCCACTTATATCAAGAGACCACCATTCTTCGATGGCATGACCGAGGTTGGTTAGCAATTTATTTCTCTTCTTATGTAGCATGGTACATTTGGCTTGGGACAAAATGTAAACAAACAAAACAAAGCATGTCAAACCTCTATTGTGTGAGAACACGATAACAATATCCACCTTATCAGTATTAAAGATTTAACTAACTTTGGCGGAGAAAAGTGTAATCGTTGCTTGGTTAAGGTCAATATAATAAAAACAAAACAAGCAACAAGCTTAATAAAACAAAAAAAACATAAGTAACAGCGGAATAACAAGAACGAAACGAAAATATCTCTATATAACAGTTCTCGTCGTATCAATATTGTAAAACTGCCAGATATAACTGACCGACGTCACATTTTAATGTAAAATGCTTGCAGTGTCTGTGCCCTATAATTTATCCGTATTAAAAGGCGATTGAAGTTTCAAGAAATCAAGTTCAAGTCAATCAACATTTTTAAAGTGTATTCCATACTTAGGAAAGAAAAATACTTGTGTAGAAAACGTATAAAAATTTGAACGAGGCGGGACTCGAACCCGCGCCTCCTGGAAACCGACCAGGCGCTCTGACCGCTAAACCATACGTTCTCATCAGGCTACGTCGGATTTTTTATACGGTTGTTACAACTTATTTATCTTGTTAGCATCTCTATAAATCTCCCATTTTTACAAATTTCCGCTACCCAAAGATAATTACTAAGAATTATCATCTGACAAGAGAACACTTAAGGAAGAAAGATACTTATTACGACGACGTATAAAAATTTTAACGTAGCGAGACTTGAACCCGCGCATTTTTTTCTTTCCTAAGTGTCTTTTTAATTTTCTTATGTATATATTTAATTCTTTTTTTTTTCTACCAGAATTTACCACCAATCCGCAACGTATCAAACGCGCGTTGTCTCCTCTTATTGGGTGACTCTGTGACCACCGACCACATATCGCCAGCTGGCTCTATAGCGAGGAACTCACCGGCGGCAAGACTCTTAGCTTCTAGAGGGTGAGTCCCACTAATATCATAATGTGTTTGGTGGATAACCTTTAACCCCACAATCAAATAACAATGGATTTAGGTTCGGCTGAAGGCAACAAATAGTTATAGGTTGAAACGTATAAAAAATCTATTAATTAATTATGTATTAAAAAAAAATCCATCAAAGTGATTAGTCCCATCTTATCTTTCTAATATTATAAATTTGAACATTTAAAAACTACTGATCAGATGTAGATGAAATTTTACAGTAATTTGCCGTATATGTCAAAATAAAACAATCAATCAATCAATCAGCTTCACGCTGTATCCCGCACACAGCAGGGTAGGCAGAGGGAACTAATGTTAAGACACTCCGTTCCCCATTTTCTGCCGAATTCTGGAGGCATTGCGTGTTGAGTGGCAGAACTCAACGCCGCGCTTAACCTCGACACCAGAGCGAAGAAATGAAAATATAAATTTAAGTAAATATTTCATCTCATCGAGTGGGGATCGAACTCACAACTAGTCGGTTTTACAGTCACACCCCGTGCCGCTGCGCCACGACTGGCCTCAAAATCTGTCAAAATAAAACAAGGATATTTATGTTAAGATTTTGTATAATTTGGCTATATTAATAGTAAGTTTGGGCTGGCGAAGCCGCCTTTGTATCGTTATTTTGAAATATTATAGTTTTAGAGCTTGCAAGTGTATGCAAGGCATATATATAAAAAACAGGGCACAAGTATACGACTGTAAACGTGATAGGTCGTGGGCTCGATTCCCACTCGGGGAAAAGAAATATTTTACATTTTCAATTACTCATTCTGGTAACGAGGTAAAAGCGAAGCATTGAGTTCCGGCATTCAACACGCAATGCCTTCGGAATTCGGAAAAGTGGGGAACGGCATGGGAACGGAGTGTCTTAACACTAGATTCCTTGTTCCTACTATGCTTTGTGCAGTATACAGTGTGATGCTAAAAATATTATTTTAAACGCTTAACTGATTATTTTATTAAGTCTAAATAAATAAAAAAGTATATTTTTAGTGCATGCTGTATCTGACTGTTATTGGAGTAACATAATATATTCTTAATGGGGTTATATTCTCATGGTACGTGTATATTATAAATAAATAAAAATGTTTAATATTTTGAACGTCATATAATTCGTCGAACGTCAAAAACGGGACCTCTTTTTAATCAATGGTTCTCACTTAATTTACAATAAATAACATCTTAGGTTAACACCTCGTGAATTCAATTCCTACGGGTCACGTCGAGGCAACGACGCCATCATGTCGCGCGGCACCTTCGCCAACATCCGTCTTGTCAACCGCCTGGCACCGAACCCGGGACCGCGCACCACTCACTTCCCCAGCGGTGATGTGATGGACGTGTTTGATGCTGCTGATAGGTGAGTTGAAGGGTGTGATAAGTGGAACAAATGTGATTCAAACCAGAGAGAAAGAAAGAAAGAAGAATACTGACTTTAGAATTGCTTATAAAGCAATAATGACATCTTTATTCATTGATTTTATAGGCCTATATACATACAGGTTCCCAGGTTACCCCTGCCTAACTTGCTATCTGCGGGATACAGCGTGAAGTTAAATAAAGGATGGCATATTTCTTTAATTATTTAAATTAGTAATATTAATAATAACTCATTATTGCACTTAAATTAAAACCTTAAGTATATATTTTTTTAATTTGCATTCTACATTTTTTTTATATATCGACTTAAATTAATTCTTTTCGTTCGTTCATTACTTATTTTTTCTAATATATTTCCCATGTTTTTTTCATAGATATGCTAAAGAAAACGTCCCGTTAGTCGCAATTGTAGGCAAGGACTACGGGTCGGGATCGAGTCGGGATTGGGCCGCGAAAGGACCTTTCCTATTGGTAATTATTTTTTATTTATTTAGTAGATTATAGTGATTTAAAGATATTTGAATATATTTCTTGCAAGCATTCTTGTATCGTGAAATGGATCTAAAGATACGTTTATTCTGATGTATAAACGATATTACATTAAAGTTTCATGTAAATGTAAAATAAGGAGTTTTTTTTTAAGAATAGAAGTAATGTTTATCCATATATCAAAACAAATTTAAACTCCTACAGGGTATAAAAGCAGTGATAGCGGAGTCCTTTGAGCGTATCCACCGCTCGAACCTAGTAGGTATGGGTATAATACCCCTCCAGTTCCTACCCGGGGAGAACGCGGACACCCTGTCACTGAACGGTAGTGAACAATACTCCATTGAAGTGCCCGAGGAGTTGGTGCCACATCAGAGGTTGAATGTACAGGTAAGTTATTTCATTCATTCGTTATATGGGAGGTGTTATTTTTTCGTTTTTAAATATATACCTCCAATAAGTACGGTATCGGAGTGCTGGCCATCCTGAATATAGCTGTATGTAGCTGCGCAGATTTGATTTTAGAATATTTCTTACTTTTGATTATTTTCTTCCCCAGCGTGAACCAACAATAGTTCAGTAAACTTAATTTTAGGGCGGCCAAGACCCGTTGACCCTACTATACACATTTATATGTTCAAATACTATTAATAATATAAATAAATATTTATCTTATTATTGATTAGTCATTTATAATATTATTGATTGATTTATTCATTTATTTTTTTTAATTTTTACTATTTTTTTATGAAAATATTAAATTTTTCGTTCCCCCGACTGCTAATTGTCGGGAATTATTTAATTATCTTTTATCTTGATGCATTGCTTTTGTCTAATTTATTTTATTGTTTTATATCATTTAGGTGGATAACGGAAAGTCTTTCCAAGTTATAGTACGTTTTGATACAGAAGTGGACCTCACTTACTTCAAGAATGGAGGTATATTAAATTATATGATTAGAAAGATGTTGTAGGTTGGAATCGCTTGCGGGATTTTAAAAAGAAAAATTACAGAAAGAATTTGGAAAAATTGTGCTTTTTTTGTTAAGATTTTTTTTATTATTTAGGGTGGTATAAAAATTGCAAATAATAAAGTGTAATAAAGAAAATTACGTAGGTCACTTTGTTTATTTCCAACTTAATGTTTGATTTAGTCTATTTTTTTATTTAACTTTAAAATTTTATATTGTAAAATTCGTTTTCAAGAATTTTGTTTTTTTTTAAATTATTTAGAATCTTAAAAATCTGATATTGCAAATATATACATAATAATAAATATTGCAAAAACCGTAACAAATAAGAGTTTATCACAAGTACACTTTTTAATTATATCAAAAACATATGCCTTTTTTTAATTCCCTTTACTCAATGGTTTATTGTAATTTTCTTTTTAAATATAATATTTTCTTAATATTAAAAAGGGTTATAGGGTTCTTTATATATATACATACATAAACAATAACTAGATTTTTTGTCTATATAATTTTTATTCTGTGCGTATAAAAATATGGAACTTATAAAAAAAGGATTTTAAAAGGTAATGTAAATACTTATAAATCAGTAATTTACATTGTAAAAATAATTTTGTTATAAATGTAATTTATTAAATTAGTTTTTGGTGTTTTTCTTATACATACTAGCATTTTTGCTTCTTTTATTGTTTTTATTATTTATGTAGTCGTTAAGTAAAATCGTATACTCATATTTAATTAATAAATATATTTTCTATATTTTTTCTTTGTTTTATTTAATCACATTAATAAACATTTTGAACAATTTAATTATAAACCTAAGAAATAATTTTTATGTAAAAGTAAATGTCACAAAGAAAATGAATCATACATACACGCCAGTCGTGGCGCAGCGGCACAAAGTTTGACTGTAAAACCGACTGGTTGTGGGTTCGATCCTCACTCGAGGAGATGAAATATTTACTTAAAATGTATATTTCCATTTCTTTACTCTGGTGTCGAGGCAAAGCACGGCATTAAGTTTTGCCACTTAACACACAATGCCTCCAGAATTCGGCAGAACGTGGGGAACGGAGTGTCTTACACTAGGTCTTACAGAGGGCTGCCTACCCTGCTGTGTGCGGAATACAGCGTGATTTTTAAACATAATATTATATAACATTAAATTATTATTAAGATTAAAAAAACGTATAGATCTGCTCTATTCTTTAAAAGTGACTTTGACAACAAATTTATTTTAGTAGGGATAAATAAGCCAAACATTTAAATGTTTTATCAACAAAGTTTACTTACAATAACAATAAGTCAATAAAATGATATTAAATTTAACACATTATAATGTCACTCTTTAGAATGTGATTTCAAATGTATTTGCAAGCTTTTTTTTAATTGATAGGACTTGTTACACGAGTCACAACAAAATTTTTTGACCCCAGTATGACTAAAGGAATGTCCTCGCAATTTAGATTTTGAAAAAAATCTCTTATCACAACTATCACAGGCATATTTCTTCTCTTTCAAGTGACGTTGTTTAATATGGGCGCCTCTAGAACTTGATGATATGAAGGTTGCATCGCAAATATCACATTTATAATTTCTAGTTCTAATATGATTCCATAGTGTATGTGAATTTAAGATGCAGCGTGTTTTGAACTTTTTTGGGCAATATTTACAACTGTAGGCTAAGACGTTGCCATGTGTTAACAAATGTACCCTTAAATATCCAGGAAGATAGGACTTGCCGCACTGATCACACTGTTTCAACCTTCTTTCATGCTTATAAATATCCTTATTATCTAAATCAGGCTGACACAAATGATTTTTCAGTTCTTCTGTATCATAGAAACCTTGCCAACAATTCTCGCAAATAAAGGGTTTTATATGCAATCTTCTATGTAACACTAAAGAACGAAAGTCCTTAAATTTTTCATTACAGTAATTACAATAGCGGCCTACAGTTGATTTAACAGTGTGATTTGTAACACAGTGATCATAAAGAGACTTTTTCGAGTGGAATTCTGCCTTACATTCTACACAAAATAATGCTTTATATTCAAATAATGTAGGTTTTGTTAGCACTTTCTGTGACTTTTTCTTTTGCTTCTTTTGAACTACTTCTATAGACTTAAAATCATTAAATTCAATAGAAGAATCATTGTTATTGCTTGATGTATCCGAAAAATAAATGCTTTCACCTAAAGTTTTTGCGCTGGCTTCAATTAGTGTTTTAAATGAATATGATATTGTTAACTGATGAACACAGCTTAAACAAATTCTATCAGGTAGTGAATCATCTGAGGGTATCTGAAAGAAAGTACCAAATAATGTATCAAAATTTTGACACAAAGACAACAATATTACAATTTAAATAAGAATATTACAGTGTAATTATAAATTTGTTGCAATATATGCGATAAGCGGACGCTATCTCCAGCAACCGATAGAATTGACTGGATGTGCCGCATTTCTTTATCGTAACCCAAGCATGTTCTACACTGATCCTTATAATCCATTATTACAAAGTTATTTCTGCTTATTATGTTTTATTTAAATAACAAAAAATTGCGATTTCAATTCCGAGCATGCCAGTTGGCCAGCAATCACTTCGCGTCACGTTTTATGGAGAACACACAAAGGAGATTGTATATACGGTAAATAAGAGTTAATATTATACAATAAGAGAATATATGTCGGAAAAAAATACTTTTTAGGTTATTTTGTTATCAAACATAGTTGACAACTAAGATATTGACATTGACATTGACAATAGCAAGTTCGCAACTAAATTCGGATATTCAGTGTTGCCAACTTTATTTTCTAATGGAGAATGGAATATATAGGAAAAAAACAAACAAAAACTTGTTTTATAATGACGAGAAATATATTGGTTGGACGCTGTTTAGTCCGGCCCCGCAAGTCTATTTCGGGAAAACGTCGACCAGTGCCGAAATAAACTTGTGTTTGTTCAGTTATGGCATCCCTCGAGAATGTTTCCTCATGGGGTGAAAAGCACTTGGTTCAATTCAATCCCGCGAAGACATAAGTTTGCGCGTTAGCCAAGACAAAAATCCCATTGGTCGTATCGTCAATCTTCCAAAACACTCCACTTACAAGTGTGCCCAGTATCAGCACATTTTGCCTTAGCGTTTCAAGTGACCAGTATCATGATCATCTGGAAAGCAAGACCAAGTTGGCCCCAAAGAAACTGGGGGTTATTAACAGAGCGAGATAGTCCTTCACGCCAAAACATCGATTGGCCCTGTATACGGTTCAGGTTCGGCCTCATGTAGAGTACTTTTTTCATTTTTGAGCTGGTGCACCTCAGTATCAGCTTGACCTATTTGATCGCATACAACGTAGAGCCATTCGAATCATTGGGGACGCAATGATCTGTGCAGGGATTGACACATTGGCTTTGCGTACAGATGTCTCCTCGCTGTGCCTTCTCTACATTTATCATGGGAATGTTCTGGAGAACTACCAGTGCTATCCACACCATATGGATACGTTGCACTCCACTACTGTGCGGTTTCGTAGGGACTTCCTTTCACGCGCCACACGACTGTGGGATGGTCTACCTGCGGCAGTGTTTCCAGACTACTGAATATGATTAAAATCATCACTTAACAGTTGAACAGTTTGAATAAACATTGATTTTAAGATTGACCATCTATTATATAATATTTTACTTTAAAACATAAGGCAGAGACCGCGCATTTAATCGTTTATTCTCATAGTCAAACGGAACCGGAATTAAATATATCCCATCTAAAGATGGGATAATATATGGGATGTTTGTGATGGGACTTTTGGGGTAGCAGTCCAGTGTGAGCGGGCAACTCTGTGTAGGTATAAAAATACAATGTCTCACGTGCGTGGCTTTCATTTGCCAATAATTTATAGCAAATTTACCATTTATAATATTAGTAAGGATATATTTATCAACATATTTTACTTACAACAAAATGGCAGTCTATAATAACATACCAATGTATTTCAAAGTTGAGTAATTTACAAAACACTAATAATTATTTTAAAAGATAATCTTTAATACAAACAAACACATTACATTATAAATTAAAAACATACTAATGTCACTTCTTAGAATGCGACTTCAAATGTATTTTCAAGCTTTTTTGTAATTGATAGGACTTATTACACAAGCGACAATGAAAATTTTTGACCCCAGAATGACTAAAAGAATGCCCTCGCAATTCATATTTTGAGAAAAATCTCTTATCACAACTATCACAGGCATAGTTCTTCTCTTTCAAGTGACGTTGTTTAATATGGGCGCCTCTAGAACTTGATGATATAAAGGTTGCATCGCAAATATCACATTTATAATTTCTAGTTCTAATATGATTCCATAGTGTATGTGAATTTAAGATGCAGCGTGTTTTGAACTTTTTTGGGCAATATTTACAACTGTAGGCTAAGACGTTGCCATGTGTTAACAAATGTACCCTTAAATATCCAGGAAGATAGGACTTGCCGCACTGATCACACTGTTTCAACCTTCTTTCATGCTTATAAATATCCTTATTATCTAAATCAGGCTGACACAAATGATTTTTCAGTTCTTCTGTATCATAGAAACCTTGCCAACAATTCTCGCAAATAAAGGGTTTTATATGCAATCTTCTATGTAACACTAAAGAACGAAAGTCCTTAAATTTTTCATTACAGTAATTACAATAGCGGCCTACAGTTGATTTAACAGTGTGATTTGTAACACAGTGATCATAAAGAGACTTTTTCGAGTGGAATTCTGCCTTACATTCTACACAAAATAATGCTTTATATTCAAATAATGTAGGTTTTGTTAGCACTTTCTGTGACTTTTTCTTTTGCTTCTTTTGAACTACTTCTATAGACTTAAAATCATTAAATTCAATAGAAGAATCATTGTTATTGCTTGATGTATCCGAAAAATAAATGCTTTCACCTAAAGTTTTTGCGCTGGCTTCAATTAGTGTTTTAAATGAATATGATATTGTTAACTGATGAACACAGCTTAAACAAATTCTATCAGGTAGTGAATCATCTGGGGGTATCTGAAAAAAAGTTCCAAATAATGTATCAAAATTATGACACAAAAATAACGATATTACAATTTAAATAAGAATATTACAGTGTAATTATAAATTTGTTGCAATATATGCGATAAGCGGACGTTATCTCCAGCAACCGATAGAATTGACTGGATGTGCCGCATTTCTTTATCGTTACTCAAGCATGTTCTACAGCGATCCTTATAATTCATGATTACACGTTACTTCTGTTTATTATGTTTTATTTAAATAACAAAAAATTGTCAGTTCAATTCTTAGTTTACGGTGTTCCGAGCATGTCACTTCGCTAACGTCATGTTTTATGGAGAACAAACAAAGGAGATTCTATATACGGTAAAAAAATATATATTAACACAATAAGAGATAATATATTTTTAGGTTATTTTGTTATTAAACATAGTTGACAAACTAAGATTTTGACATTGACAATAACTAAAATGGTATAATCAGTGTTGCCAACCTTATCTTAAGATTTTTTTAAGATTATTATTTTAAATTGTAAAGATTTCAAAGGTGTAAATGGCTTGAGGGGGAAAGAATTATTTCCATTCTGTAAACAAACTGACGGTTATATCAGAGTAATTTCCATTTCTTTGCTCTGATAGACAAAAGAATTCCGCCACTCAACACGCAATGTCTGAAAAAATAGGCATTACGTAAAGAACAGTGTCTTAACACTAGATCTCTAGCTACCCTGGCCGTGAATTGGATTTAAAACCCCTTTTTTCAGCTACACTCTGTACCCCGCATGTAGCAAGGTAAGTAGAGGGAGTTTAGAGTTAAGATACTCCGCCCTCTTCTTTCCGCCGAAATCTGAGGCATTGCAACCCGCAACACTGTATCTATCTCTTATAAATAAGTCACAATAAAGCATTTTGTGACAAAAAATAATTGAAAAGTGCAAGGTGATATAACATCGATTTTTATTTAGCATGGATGTTGAAACTTCCGAGCGAAAGTTATTCCATTATCAAGAAAATTTTATGAAGACAAGCTTCGGCTTATACTCGTATAGCATGTAATTTGGACGTATATTTGTGATATGGGGCTCCTATCTCTACCCTCCATACTTTTGTGAATAAAAAACACGAAAGTTTGACATCCGTCCAAAAATACAAATAAAAACACAGTAAAAGGCAATCTCCATGTTCGAATATGAATACATCATTATATTTTAAAACGTTTATAAAGTAAAAATATATAACAAATTAATTTAATAATAAAATTTATTTTAAGTATCTTTAAAATTTGCAGATAAAAAGAACAAATGTTTGACATCTGTCTCTTTTTATCTGTCAAACAAAGTAAAAGGCAAAAGTAACAAATTATTCAGCCTCCATGTAATGTAGATATGAACATTATAACATCATTCTCTTGAATTTCATATTCTAATTCACCAAATAGTTCCCAATCTGCATCATTAATGAGAACTAATATACCGGGTCTGACAGAATCACCCTGAAATAATAAAAATATTGAACAATTAAAATTATTGATTCCCAATTAGCAAATGAACCCACAACATACACAGTTAGGCACCTGTCATTGTTATTGTACTAGATTATCTTATTATTGTAATGAAAAGAATCATAATTAAAACGAAACAAAATCTTTATAAAATTTCCTCTAAATAATGTATCACTTTTTAAGTATCTAATTTTATAATCTAAACGCGACGTAAGAGCACCTGGTCGGTTTCCAGGAGGCGCGGGTTCGATTCCCGCTACGTTCAATTTTTTATATGTTTTGTAAATAAGTATTTTTCTTTTTTAAGTGTGGAATAACACTTTAAAAATCTTAAAAACATTTAATAAATAGCATTTTTTCTGGCCAGACGATAATTCTTAGTAATTATCTTTGGGTATCGGAAATTTGTAAAAATCTCCCTACAGATGCTAACAACATAAATAAGTTGTAACAAGCTTATAAAA
>DWLH01001926.1:0-11707 GCA_018249795.1 Heliconius telesiphe telesiphe | reverse complement strand
TTAATTAGGCAATGATTGATATTTAAGGCTAGTAGAATTTAATCTATCTTTGTTCTAGCCTTAATAAAATATTGTAAATGTATAAACATAGTCTCGTAAGGAATTTAACTTGACCATCAAAAAAAGCTCGTTCAAATGAAAAATGTGCTGACTTTCATACATTTTCCCGCTTTTACCCGCATCAACTAAGGTAGGCAATTTTCCGCTCAATTTTCGAGACACTGATAGACGTGAGTTTACAGTAACTTATTACCATGTCCCAATTTTAGTGCAATTAAATTTATTAAATTAACCGTTCAAATACAAAATCCGGAAAAGAGGCCAGTCATGGCGCAGCGGCACGGAGTGTGACTGTAAAACTGACTGGTTGTGGGTTCGATCCCCACTCGAGGAGATGAAATATTTACTTAAATTTATATTTCCATTTCTTCGCTGTGGTGTGGAGGCTAAGCGCGGCGTTGAGTTCTGCCACTCAACACGCAATGCCTCCAGAATTCGTCAGAAAGTGGGGAACGGAGTGTCTTAACACTAGGTTCCCTCTGCCTACTCTGCTGTATGCGGGATATAGCGTGAAGCTGATTTTATTCAAATACAAAATAATCTTCCTAATCAAAAGTACCTATATGAGTAAATAATATTTTAAATTTTGATTTTTTATCGCATTTAGTCAAAAATTGTAAAGCTAAATTAAAATATTATTTTTAATATATAGCATGGTAGGTAAAATATAAGCATCATCATCAGCAAATCATTTCATGTATTATCAATAAATTTGATTACGTACACTTCATTAGTGCATTCAACCAAATAAACTCTTCAACCTTATATTACTTGTATTTATCCTAATAAAATAAAGCCGAAGTGTTTGTTTTTTTAAACGCTAAGATTTCTGGATCTACTGGTCAGATTTTTTTTTATTTTGTTTTGTATGAAAGCTACATTCCTCAGGACTGCTATAAGCTATATAACAAAAAATACGGTATAAGTCTTAGTTAGCTCTTAATAACAGAGTAATAACAATAATAAACACTATCGAATTGCTTTAAGAGCGTGCGCTGCAAAAGTATTTAAATATATATCAGTACAATGCATGACAAAAATATTATTTTTTATTAGTTTTTAAAAAAAGTCCGCGACTACGTTTGCCTATCTCTTATAAGATATTTTGTGACAAAAAATAATTGAAAAATGCAAGCTGATATTTCACAGCTTTGTATTTGACATATTCAAACTTATGAGCGAAATCTATTTCAACATTAAGGAAATTTTATGAAGAGCTTTAGGCTTCGGAGTCTCGGATTGCCGCTGATGACATCCTCTCAAGCAGCTGCGTAGTATGTACTTTGGATAAAAGTTAAAAATAAATAAATTAATTAAAAAAATATGCATGACAATATATATAAGTAACATAGTTAATTATTAACTTAATTATCATTATTTATGAGGCCAGTCGTGGCGCAGTGGCACAAAGTGTGACTGTAAAACCGACTGGTTGTGGGTTCGATCCCCACTCGAGGAGATGAAATATTTACTTAAATTTATATTTCCATTTCTTCGCTCTGGTGTCGAGGCAAAGCGTGGCGTTGAGTTCTGCCACTCAACACGCAATGCCTCCAAAATTCGGCAGAAAGTGGGGAACAGAGTGTCTTAGCACTAGGTTCCCTCTGCCTACCCTGCTTTGTGCGGGACACAGCGTGAAGCTAATTTAATTTTTATTTTTAGTTAATTATGAATAATACAATTTATATATTTTTAATACCATATTAATCGAGACGATTTCATGTATTATCGTTCCGAGTGTCGCAACCGTCGTTTCGTATATATAGTGGATAGTGATGGTTAGAAGGCAGCAGTCGAGTCGAACTCTTAAGTACTACGGTACAAATAAATATGATGCACATAAAGACTCGTACCAAATGTATAATATATATATATATATATAATATAATAATTCGAAGCCTATGATGGCAAGATCTTTTAGGATCGAATTTCTTTCTATAGGCAATATATAGGCAATATATGTGTAGGGGCGACACATATTGTAGATCAAAGTGATCTTTGACCAATATTATAATATTGAATGTTGGTTGACGTTGCGGAGGCTGACGTGATGGGCTTATGCAAACTGTGTGTGGTGCTATTTTATGTCCTGGAACTCTGGTGTATGTAGTAGTTTCCGCCTATGGTTCGAGACACTCTATTGATCTCATAAATCAATCAACATCACGAATCATCATTCAAATATAATCTTAATATAGACAAGCGTAACAAGTACCTTTAGAAAGATCACACACAAACGTCCCGGAGAGTTCAATAAGACTGTTGTAGCCACAGTCTGGTAGGAATTCACAGTGTAGGGGCGGGACGGTGCCCGTACTCTTTTTTTTTTTATGGAAAAGACAAGGCAGACGAGCGTTCGGGTCACCTGATGGTAAGTGATTACCGCCACCCACGACACCGTGCAACACCAGAGGAGCTACAGGTGCGTTGCCTGCCTTTAAGGTGGGGGTTGAGCGCCGGAGCCCGGCATTACCTGATGCGAAACGCAGTGGCATAAAGCCACTACTTCACGCCGGTTTTAAACGCCGGAGGTGGTAATGATCCGGTCGAGTCTGCCCATGCGTGTTGCCATTGCTGGCGACGTGACTCTACCACACGTACTTTAGTCGCCTCTTACGACATCACCAGTACCAGGATTATCCTATTCTAGGCCGGGATCACTCTTTCTTCCTTTTATTATAACTAGCTCGCAGTTATAGTGGAGAGGAAGATAGGACGCGCTTTTGGCTTTTCTTCGGAAGAGCTTCGAGTTATGACAACGCAATGTTGTCGAGTTTCCAGTTATCTAAATAACCTTCTGATGGCACATACCTTATTAGAGCGATACCTTCTGATGGCAAAATATAAAATTCTTAACACTGAACCTCTAAATCTCTTATAGATTTTGGGTTATTCACCATCACAACTATAAACGGTTCTAGCCACTAGACACATCACGAGCCAAAGTATTATTATTATTAATATATTATTTTTTTATTATTTATTTATTTATTTTTTAAATTTAAATACATATATAATCTTGCCAAACTCGTGAGTTTGTAGGCAAGAAGCGCTCATTACATTTTTAACCTAAATTAACATTCTAATACTAAACTACTATACCGACAATTATAATTTAAAATACCTTACAATTAAAAAAAAAGAAAAAAAACTAAAAACAAGTAAACACTTAACTCTTACCTCCCTTATACTAGCAATTAAACTATATAAAATACAGTCAAAATAAAAATATCAAAAAGAAATTAAAAAAAGCAACAACACTTAATAACTATTACCAGTCTTGTACTATCAATATTCTATAATATAAAATACAAAAACTAAAAATAAAAACAACAAGTAAACACTCAATGACTAGAACAAAAAATAGCATATCTATATAGAAAATTTATAAACATTATAAAAAAAAACCTATTTTATGCCCTTGTCTACTTCTTTAAGAAAGAAATCTCTCAGTTTTACCTTTAAAATTGATTTACTGATGTCATCACTCAATGTGAGGCTATTTATATTATTAAAGATTTTGGGTACCATACACCTTGTTATTTTCTTTCCATAATAATTTTTCGCAGTTTGCTCAATAAATTCTTTTTTCCCGATCCTCATAGTACTATATTTATTATCAATCGTTTCCTTATATTTATTAGTATTAAAATTTTCGACGCATATTAAGAGTTTACTTTAGTGTCTACTGGTAAAACTCCACAAATTAAAAATAGTTTTTCATACTCTCCGCGACATTTTTCTTTTATCTTTTTACTAACTAAAAATTTGATTAAACGTATTTGCAGTTGCCTTTTATCCCTTAAATATGTTATGAATGTCCGCCCATACACACTAAGACCATAACTAAAGTATGGACTCGGCGAGGGCATAGTATACAATGCGTAGCGTTTCTTTATTTAATACTTTACTCAAGTGGTAAAACGTACCCAGTACATATCTTAGCCTACGGCAAATATTTGCAGTAGGCTAAGATGTGTACTGGGTAATAGATATCTATTACCTGAGATTTCCAATTAAAGTTTTTATCAATTTTTAAACCTAAGTACTTGAATGTATTAACGTATTCTAATTTGTTACAGTTACAGTTTTTTTTATTACTATGAAGACAGTCATAAGTACTATTTCAAGATCTACTTTAGTAATTGTTTTTAATTTTTTGTTATACGGCGAGTGTATATACATGCATTTAGTTTTTCCAAAATTTATAATTATTCCGTTATCATGTGCCCATTTTGTGATATTTTCAAAATCAGTTTGAATGTATTTTTGTACAACAGATATATCTTTTGAGGCATAGGTCTATACATTTTTTAACTTGGAACGAGCTGACTTTAATAAATCTAAAACTCTCAGACTCGGCTGCACACAAGTGTTCCTATCAAAGAATTTTATGTTACATACATGTTTAATTCCTTTAATTTCCTCCGTAAAAGTTTTTCCAAAAATTGTACAGATTTGACTAATACTTTCAGTTTTGCCTAAATGTTTTATTATCACATCGTCGAGACTAGCATTCTCCCTTCCGAGCCAAGAATTAATATTCGACCATATTTTCCTATAATCTCCGTTACATTTTTTTATTTCTTGTTGTCTATATTTGTTTTTTGCCTCGATTATAAGTTTATTCACTTTGTTTCTAAATTTAGTATAATCTAACCGCTTACACATACTTTTTGGATCCGCTTTCTATATTTTAAATAAATTTATCATTTTCACTTTATCATTGTACCTAAACAATTATTAATCCACGGTTGTATTTTTCTTTTATTACTTTTAAGGAACAACAATTATAGTGCTGTCTTTGTAAATTTGTTTAAATACTACATTGATTCTTTCATATAACCGTAACGGGCAAGTATATCTTAGTAATTGCGTCCAATCATAATCATTGAGTTTTTGCTTAACTTATCACATTAGTGATAAACTTTACGCATACTAATGTTATTGCTTAAACTCGTTACCACTAGACATACACTCGTTACCACTAGACATACACTCACTCACACGGAAACTTAAAATCAGTCCGATGGCATGATGATCGGATAGATTCGCCTCGAGTACGTACGACATCGGGGACTCGCTCCGTCTCGCTCGCACCCACGCGTGGTCCAGGCAAGAAGCGTCGACTCGCCCGCCGACGATCGCTTCGCGCGTTATCTCTGCATTTGGTATGACGCACTGCAGCCCGATTTCTCACAAGGTGTTTTTGTATCTTGTAGTTATCGGGTTTAATTTGTTTTTGAAAATGTCTATGTTCATGTCACCAATTACCACAATATGGTCAGATTCCGGAATAAATTTAATCATATTCGACAGCTGTTCCACGAATAGTGACTTATTTTTATTTGGTGGCGTACAAATAGCAAAAATGTCCGTAATGTTTTTTCCTGCTGTTAACTGGCCATGAATCACCTGTAACTCTTTTTTTTTAATGTTTAGATGGAATTTATCTTTTGCATAAACCAGTATACCTCCGCCTCGGGTAGTTTCCCTTGTATATATATGTATATTATATCCTAATATTTTATAGAAAGTTAATTCTTCTATGTTTATAATTTTCCAACAGAACTTGCAACTCATTAAATATTTTTCGTAGTGATCTAATATTCAAGTGCAATAAGTATAGGAAGTTCTTATTTGAGGTAAAATTATTATTCAACATTTCTGTTACAATAACGTTTAAAATTGTAATCAGCTGCAATAAAATTTGTTGAATCGAATATTATGGGGCAAAATCACCTAGTGTACAACAACAGTGCTAAGTGCACTTATTTGTTACCCTCAAACTTATTTAAATCTTGCTCCGATCTTAGATTGTAGATTTTTTTCCTTCATTACTCCTTTTAGCCAAGATATTACCATTTTGAACCCAAATATATTCATAACCCATTGGTTTTAAAGTATTTCTAACCATCCATAGCAGCTGGCGCTTGTATTTCGGCAAGCTTTCGTTAATAAATATTTTGTTGTTACTGCCATTGCTGTATACTGTGTTGTTAGTTATTTTGTGGTCCTTTTTTACTGCTATCCATTGGTCACGAGCATGTTTAGAACTCAGTGTAACCAGTACGATTTTAGGTTTCTTATCATTTAGATTTTCTTGGCCTACCCTCCGAGCATTTTCGATATCGTTGGGGTCTAATTTTAATTTTTGTGCTATATCTTTTACCACAGTTATTTTCTTTATTTTCTCGTCGTTCGTTATATTCTCGTAGTTCTTCTTCTCTAGTCCGTGTATTTCTATGCTTTTTTTCTTTTTCCCGCATGTTTATCTCCTGGATTCTTTCTTCGAGGGCATTATTACACTTTTCTATATATATTATCTTTTGTTCTAAAGATTTTATCCTTTTCTGTGCTTCTTCCTTAAACTCAATTAGGTGTTGGCATAAAATTTCGGCATAAAATTCAATACTGGTTGTCAGGTCTTGAATTTTTTTTTCCACACAGTAGAAGACCTCGAGTTTTTTGTTTATATCTTCTAACACCTTTTCGTTTGTTACATCACTGGATACGTTCCCACTAGGATTTCTTGGCAGTGGAGGACTACTTCTTAGGTCTTGACAGTCATCACAGGTACTCGTCTGTGCAAACTGTTTTATATTTGGTGCACATTTTTTATGGTAGATGGTTTCACATCCTTTACACTTTATAGTATCGTTCTTATTTACGGACACAAAAAGTTTGCATTTCTTACATTGAACCATTTTTTAGCTAGGTAAATTTTAAAACAAAAATGAATCTTATACACGCGACCGTACGATGAATGAATTTAAAAACTTGTTTGAGATATCAGTTACAAGTGCTTGCACTTTCTCAGAACTATGAAAATAAGTTGTTCATGATTGAATGTATCAATCTGTTGGCAAATGCAGTTAATAAAACATTGTAGGTAGCATGCGGGCGATGCCGCAAGTGGGCCGCTAGTAGTAAAATAAATGAAAAACTCTGGTTTCAGTAACTTACCTAAGTCCTCAAGTCTTTGTGGTAGATCAAAATGGTAGATAGTGACTACTGGTTCAATTTTTCTTTTCAATAAGCCGTTAATTAGATTGTTATAATATTTATAACCAGATTTGCTCACATATTCCGGTGTACCTGTCGGTAAAAATCTAGACCATGATATTGAAAATCTGAAAAATAAAGATAATTTCTTAGAAAGAATTCAAACTTATAATTATTTCAAATTTGTTTAAATGCACATTAATGCAATAACATATTCTAAAGGGCCCCTAAACGTACACACAATACACGCGCCCGAGACACAGCTTTGAGCTTCTCACCCTAGCTAAATTCAAGCATTTTCAAACAGTAAGTCACGTCGTTCTGAATTTTGTGCTCCTATCCTGATAGATACTCTGTTCTAAGCTCTCGGCCCGAATTTGAGACATTACTTGTAAAAAACTTAACGCCGCCCTTTGTATTGTCAGAATGGGGAAATAAAATTATTACAGTCAGACGCTACCATTCAAAATATTTTTTCGTTTCCCTTCTATAAATGACAACTGTCAACCAACATGCAATGTATCTTAAGTGCTAAAACACTCGATTTTCCATATTTTTGTTTGCTTCACAGGAAAATTAGACGTAATTAAAGATAAAAAAATAACCTGTAAAAATCTAATTCTAAATCTGAAGCGATTTTTATGTCATCTTGCCATCTGTGATACGAGTCGCATGCCACATCTCCATTACCGCCGTCATCTGTAGAATTTGGATAGGCGTGAAAATAGTCATCCCATATACTAGGAGCTTTATCTGTAATAATAGACACAACATTTTTATATTCCATAGTATATCCTACTGACTGAGGATGGAATTTTGTTCTACTTTCACGTTTTTTACAGCAGAACATAATATAGGCTATAATTTAGCTAGCTACCCCGATGCGGTTTCGCTTGCTTAAATTTATGATTATGTTAGATGTTTGCATTACATGTTCACCGTCATAGTAGTTTTTGCGTGAAGGTTGTTTGTCACAAAGTCATAAATTTTGGAATTAGTAAGATTTGTTAGATTAATTATTTAGAAGGATGATAATTGGTAGAAGAATTCTATTTAATGCCATAGCCAAGCTACAATGTAACAAAAAGTCAATAAATTAGTAAGAAACCTATCTTCTGCGTGCTATTTTTGTTTTCTGTAGTTTTTGCCTGAAAGTGGAATAAACATCCACATAACCTTTAAAGTTTATAATATAAGTTATTATTATACAGATTAATTTGGTTAAGTTGACACAATTTTTTCTTTTATTTCCCCGCTTTGAATTCACCTCACCAAATCACCATAATAAAAAATATTCTTACCATCAGCGTTCCATCCGCCTTCTATTTGGTAAGCTGAAGTCGCTGCCCCGAATTTAAAGTGTGGAGGAAACTTCAATTCATTTTTTCCCCAAACTCCGCATAGCACCATACTATAAAAAGGATAAATGAGTGTAGTAGTAGTTTGTGGAATGTGCTAATCTCAGCAAGTAGCTATTACTAGGTTCGAATTGAAATATTCTTTCTCTTATCGAGGAAGATGAACCTCGGGCACATAGAATATGCCATGTGTCTTATACAACTAACAATGGTTAAAAAATATTAAATGTTTTATTGACAGTTTTTGAGTGCAGGTTAGACACTGTATTTTTGTACAAAACCTAACCTAATAATGTTGCAAGACTTGCATTAAAAAAAGGTTTGGGATTTTTAAAAAAGTCCTGAATACATATTTTTATAGGTACGAGTATGTATAAAATTAAATTACTCAATTATTATTTCAGTAGTTATTTTGATAAATTCTTTGCCAAATGATAATTTAATAAGTACCCAAAGGATCATTATTAATTTTATTTAATTAATTATATCTTAAAATAAATAAATCCCATACACAGCAGGGTAGGCAGAGGAAACCTAGTATTAAGACACTCCGTTCTCCACTTTCTGCCGAGTTCTGGAGCCATTTCGTGTTGAGTTGCAGAACTCAACGCCGCGCTTTGTCTCGACACCAGAGCGAAAAAATGGAAATATAAATTTAAATAAATATTTCATCTCATCGAGTGGAGACCGAACTCACATCCAGTCGGTTTTACAGTCACGCTTTATGCCACTGCGCCACGACTGGCCTCCATAATATAATTATATCGTTATATTTATTTATTAATAAATTATATCTTTATTTTTATTTATATTTACTTTTTATCGGTTACTGAATTCCCCGTTATGCCCATTATCTTAGGAGGGGAGGGGGCTTTATATACTTAATCTTGCCATAAATATTGTTGCGAAGAAAAATAAATATTGTACGTAATATTTATTACTATTACAGTATAAATCACCTTCACACTGTATCCCGCGCATAGCAGGGTAGGCAGAGGGAACCTAGTGTTAAGACACTCCGTTCCCTACTTTTCGCCAAGTTCTGGAGGCATTGCGTGTTGAGTGGCGGAACTCAACGCCGCGCTTTGCCTCGACACCAGAGCGAAGAAATGAAAATATAAATGTAAATAAATATTTTATTTCCTCGAGTGGTGATCGAACCCACAACCAGTCAATTTTACAGTCACACTTTGTGCCCCTGCGCCACGACTGGCCTTAGTATGTTAGTTACATTAACATAAAACTATTAAAAATGCAACAAAAACGTATTCAAAGTGGTCTCCATTATCTCCAATACAGTACTTAAAACGTTGAGGCCAATAGTTATCAATAGCAGAACGCACTCTTTATATGGGAAAATTCTTCACTGCCAATCTTATGGATTGTTTTAGGGACTCCAAATTATGAACGCGTTTAGAGCAACCCTTCCTCTTTAAAACTGATCATAAATTATAATCTATTGGATTAAGATCAGGACTAGATGAAGGCCAGCTCAGCTCTGAAGGAGTCAGGAACGTTCGTTTCTAGCCAAGATTGGGTGGATCGAGCTTTATGACCTGACGCAGAGTCTTGCTGAAAAGACCATTCTTAGTTATTAAACATATTGTTGTTAAGGAGCTTAAGAATGTTATTTCAATACACTTGGGCCGATGTTTCTTGCTAAGTGCTTTCATCGCCTTTTTCGTATGAACACTACGTGGACGTCACAAAGGAGGGACGTGGACGTCACGAGGGGGCTTTATTGTACCTATCTGGTACAGAAAATATTTTACTAATACGAAGCGTATAGAATATTTTAAAAATTGAATTTAACTCCATAACCTACTTGATGTAATGCAATCACAGCGATTTGGTTCTCTTTATCACCCCATTCCATTTTAATATCATAAAATATTTTACATCATATCGGCGCGAAAATAAAAAAAAAACAATGAACAATCGTATAAAAATGACATATTCCAAATTCAAAAGTAATATTTTGTTTATTTTTAATTATAACAGTATTTATGGCCAGAAGTATATCGATGTATATATTTAATGTACATCACACATTAGATGTTACAAAAGCAAATTTAAAAACATAAAATTTTAACTTCTAAATACGTAGTTAATTCTAGATTAATTTCACTTCTAATCAAGGCGTTCCGGGCAATTAATCCTGGATTACTTGTTTACAAGTTATTTAAGTTTAACTTAAAATTCTATGATTAAGCAGTTAAAATTATATTGATTCTGATAAAATGTATTATGTAATAATTAAATTGAACAATTGAACATGTACTAAAATTTAACATCTAATGTTTAAATGAGGTGCCGTGGCACAGTGGCACAAAAAGTAAATGCAACGGTTGGGGATTCGATTCCCACTCCGAGGAGTGTATTATTTTAATCGTGTAACAAGATAAAGCGCGATTTGAATTCCGCCACTCAACAAGCAATGCCTCCATAATTTGGCGAAAAGTGGGGAACAACAGTCTCTTTATGGGAATGTAGTGTAGTTCCCTCGGCGTACTTTACTACTTTACAGAGTGAAGTAAAAATAAATTTAAAAACACTAAGAAACAAACAAACATTTAAAACATACAAACATTTAATACAAATGAAATAAATAAGTTATATTACCTACGCAAACCTGCTAATAGCAATAAGTAATATAATAAAATAGGATCCTATTTAGGTAAGAAAAACAATATTAAATTCAATCAATCATCATTAAATTCATTCAGTTAGGCAATGTATTTTTTTTTCATTTGAGAGATAAATAAAAAAATATTTTTTAAAAAAAGTAAAAAAAAATATTAAGTAAACCAGTAGGAATTATAAATACGCTTAAATACCCAGATATAAAAAAAAATCACTTCGCTTCTTAGTATCAAATTGGACCATATAAAAAAATATTAAAAGACTTAAATCACCTATACACAATTATAATAAAAAGTCACTTCACCTCAAATCACTTTTGAATAGAAATCTTTAAACACTTTATAATTAAAAATTATGATTTTTTTGTTAATATATATATATATATATATTTGTTTCACGAATTAAAACAAAGTTTACATAATATACTACCGTACCAAACAAGTATAGCTGTCGCCTTCATAATTGTACAAACAATGTTATACACATGTATGAACCATCTATTTATACTAGCGATAGGCGTGTATCGACCCGTTAAAACAAAATTTAATTTCTATAAAACCATGACCAATATATGAATATAATATGTATTTCCGTATATACTTAATTTTTTGAGAAGATTAAAAAACGAGCTACCCTCATCA
>DWLH01001925.1:0-11709 GCA_018249795.1 Heliconius telesiphe telesiphe | reverse complement strand
AAACGGGGCAGCTGTATCTTAACAATGAGTCTGTCTATATGGAAAAGACGTAGAACTAAAAACAAAAATGTTACATACATTGGAGGAGAGACGTGGATTTTTTTTTAACAGAAAAAGACCAACGACCAGATGATCCATCTGTTCAAAGAACCTTATGGACGTTTCCAATACCAAAGGATTTGCAGATATGAACGGTATTTAAAGCAGCCCATCGGTTTAAAAATATTTTGTTAATATAATGGATTCTTTTATAGATATCTTTTTGGTTCATGTGATTCTGTCAATATCAGTAAAAAAACATTTTGACACGTAGTGTCCAAAATTCCGGCAAAAAATGAGAACGGAGTATATTTATATGTACTAGGCTTTTAAGGCGAAAAATCTGTCTTTTTGAAAAAAAACAATCGCCTGACTGTAAACACGACGGTTGTGACTTCGATTTCCACTCAGTAGAATGATTATTTTTATTTCCTCGTTCTGTTAAGAAATGGTGTAAAAAATGTGGGATACAGCGTGAAGCTGTGATTGAGAAAATAAAGCACGGCGTTGAGCCGAACACTAATTTTCTTTTTCCTACCTATGCCTGCTATATGGGGACACAGCGTGAAGCTACGTTTTTTATAAATAATCTCCTTAACGAAATATGACTAACTAATCCAAAACAAAGAAATACAAAAAACCAACCGATATTTTACATACGAATGGTAAATACGTGATTGTTGTAAAAAGTTTTTTATACCGATAGTTCGGTACCGATACTTCTTTCAGTGTTCCCTGCAAATCACTCTTTTATTGTATTTTTAGTAAAAGTTTTACTATAATTTGTTTTGTTTTGTTTCATTGTTCTATTTTTTTACACATGCTCTATTTTTGTTTGTTTGGTTGAACGCGCTATTCTCAAGAACTGCTGGTTTGAACTGCAAAAAAAAAAATTATGTTATAATATGTTTTATATTGAAAATGTACAATCTTCTCTCGCCTATTGCATTTATTATTTTATCCACAATATTTTTTGACACACTTTTATTAATTTGACTTGTAACTTAACTGTTATATAAACTAAGATACTGCATTTGTCCCATTTGAAATAAATAAGGAAATTATACGAGTTAGAACGACATCCTGTTGGTTCTGAATTAGGTGATATTGGAACTCGGTAAAATAATTATATTTTTAAATTATATTCATTTTCTCGCTCTGGTAAAGCGAAGCGAGTGGTTAAGCTCCGCTATTCAACACGTGATATCTTGAATACAGATAGAAAACGAAGAAAAAGGATTCTTAATACTAGATTCTTTTTGACAATTTGAGGCCAGTCGTGGCGCAGGGGCACAAAGTGTAACTATGAAATCGACTGGTTGTGGGTTCAATCCCCACTCGAGGAAAAGAAATATTTATTTACATTTATATTTTCGTTTCCTCGCTCTGGTGTCAAGGCAAAACGCGGCGTTGAGTTCCGCCACTCAATACGCAATGCCTCCAGAGCTCGGCGGAAAGTGGGGAACGGAGTGTTTTAACACTAGGTTCCCTCTGCCTACCCTGCTGTGTGCGGGATACAGTGTGAATCTGATTTTCATTTTTTGACTACCCCACTTAATGGGAAAAGCCATTTTTCCCGTACAGTGAGTACTACGCGTCAACTTATTATTATGTTATAAACATTTTTTTACATAAGTTGTAGCCTAAGTATAAGTTATTCTGATGTATCATTTATATTACTGTAAAACTTCAACTAACAGACTGAATTAAATAGTTCAGTAGTTTTTGTTTGAAAGTGGAACAAACATCCATTCTCACAAACTTTCGCATTTAAAATATTAGTAAGATTGTAAAGTTATCGAGGTCAGTCGTGGTGTTGGGCACAAGCGTGTGACCATAAACGTGACAAAATGTGGGTTCAATTCCCACTCGAGGGAACGAAATAGTTAATATTTTCATTTTCTCGCTTTGGTAACGAGTCAACTACACTATGCCTCCAGAATTTGTTGGAAAGTAGGGAACAGAAGTGTTTATAGGAACTGAATGTCTTAACACTAGGTTCCCAGGTTCCCTCTGTCTAGTCACGCGGGATAGAGCGTGAAGTTAAAAAAATAATGTTGTAAATGTATATCATTATTCACTTCTAATTATAAAATTTAGACTGCGGTAGTGCTTACCTATATCTTAGGTAACTTTAAGTAATTGATTTTGTTTCTTGCTCTTGCTCATGTTAACCATTACATGTATAAATAATACTGACAAGTTACTTAACCGTAAGACCATCCGCCATAGGTCCCAATAGGTGGTTCCAAGAAATTAAAGAAATTCACCTTTCAGAACAATTAGTTAGACGATGCGTGGTCGCCGTCTAACTAATTGTTCTTAACTGTTCTTATGTTAAATTTAGTTCTTTTCTGTTTCCTTTAAAATTTTGGGACAATATCAGTGCTCCCCTATACTCTCCAAAGAACCTGTATAATAAATTTTAACTTTTGACGCTGCGTAGTTTCGACTGTACGTTGTATGTCGTCACTTTCAGGGGTCCGTGCCTTTGAAGGAAAAAAGGACCCCTTAAAAGATCACTTTGTTGAGCGGCTGTCTGTCAAGAGCCTTTATCTCAGGAACGCTTGGAGATATCAAGTGGAAATTCAAACCATATACACAGATCTATGGCCCCATGATTTCCTGAAAAAAAAAACGTATTTCTACTTTATTACTATTAATTTACTTAAAAGAAAAGATATGGCCGTTTATATCGCAAAAAACGAGTATTTCGACACTATAAAGGGAATCAAAATTAATAGGGTACTTCCAGTTGACCTAGAATTATGAAATTTTGGCAGTTAGCATCAACAGGTAGTACTAGTTTAGTATAAAATCTGAAAACTATACATTTTCATTCAAATCCTAAAAAATTATAGCCAAAATTTGGTATCAAAGACGTTAGTTCAAGTGAGGTATCAGATAAAAGGGTTCTGGTTATGTTAAACTTGAATTACCGAAAAAGCTCGGGACCTTAAATTTTTGTACGAAACCCTTAGTGGACGAGCCCGACTCGCGCTTGTCCGGTTTTTTTATAGCGTCACGCTGTATCCCGCACACAGCAGGGTAGGGAGCAGAAACCTAGTTTTAACACACTCCGTTTCCCATTTTCCGTCTAATTATGAAGGCATTGCGTGTTGAGTGGCGAAACTCAACGCCGCGTTTTGCCTTGACCAGAGCAAAGAAATTAAAATATTAAATAGTAATTTCCTCGTGTGGGAATCGAGCCCACAATCTGTCTTGTTTACAGCAACACTTTATGCCATTGCCCCACAACTGGGCTCACTCAGCTTGTACACGTCCATATCTATAGATAATAATAAAAAAAAAACAATCCCCTAAATGGAATCAAACCTATAACCATCACCATAGTCATATATTATCCAAAAGCGCCACTTTGAAGTATGATCATTTCATTTCTATTAATTTACAGCCACAAGTTAATGTCAATATAATTTATGCGAGATTATTACATAGTTTGAGTTATATTATGTATTAAGCTGGCGTTCGTAGTCTATGTCACGTTACAATATAGTGTCTTTATTAGTATTAGTAGCTATATTAGTATTAGTAGACACAAGAGCGTAACGCGGCGAGAGTGAGTTCGATTTCCATTCGAGGGAATTAATTATTATTTATTAATATTTTCATTTCATCGCTCTGTTATCAAGGCGAAAACCCGTCGTTGAGTTTTGGCACTCAACTCAATTTAATAGATACATTACTGTAATTTAGTTATGATTTTTTTTTATTTATTATTTAGTAGCTATATCACTGTAATTAAAGTTAGTTTAGTTATGAATTCTCAATTTAAAATGATAGGTCCGCTTCACGCTGTATCCCGCAAACAGCAGCAGGGTAGGAAGTGAGTGCTAAAACACTCCGTTCCCCATTCTCCGGTGAATTCCGATTATTTGATTTTTAATTGATAAGAAGTATTATGTTCATATATAGGTATATAAAAAACGCAGCTTTTTTACATTTTTTCCAACGTCCAATGTTCCTTGTTGAAGGGCGGAGCTCTAGGCAACGCTATCTATGAGAGCGAGGAAATGAAACAAATAAAATTAATATGATCAAATACCACTCTGTTTAACACTTTTCGCCATTGCATTGAGTCTTGAAACTCACCGGTTTGTCTTGTTAGCAGAATAATTTTTTTTAATGTATGTGTGAGTAGGAATTGAACCTACAACCGACCACAGTTGCGTCCTAATATAAACATAACATAATAATATCATTGTTTTGTGAGTGAACTTTCGTTTTTATAATGTATCAATGGAAATGTATTATTTTTGTCTCTTTTTGGGCCAAAAAGAAAAGTTCTCTCGTATATTTTTATGATAAGTTCAAATGTATGTACGGTATATATTTTTATTATCGTCTTGCATAAATTTAACCTTTTTTTTTAAGTACACAATAAATAAAAATCGAACTCCGTTGTGGGTATTGTATGCGGCGTTAAGTTCCAATATATAATTTGTAAAGAATAAAATAAAGGCATGAAGGTCAGTCGGGCAATAAAATAAAGGCATGAAGGTCAGTCGGGCAAGGCATGAAGGTTCGATTCCCACACGAGGAAATAATATTTTATTAATACTCGTATTCTAAAAATGCAGAAAATATGAAACATTTTAAAAGATTTTTAAATATTTTAGTTAAAAACCTAAGAGAGTTGTGATATGCTAAAACATAAATGATACATCTACATACTACTACATCTTAATAATGTTGAAAGAACCATAAATGGAAGTACCGTCTTGTTGAAAGCTCGATCGATCAATTATTTCACATACATTAGACTTGAGGCAACCCTTTTACGTGTTTCTTCTAAAAGTAAAATGAATGGATATCCCAATAAGGTATTCGTACTTATATATTTTGGGTACAGGTAAAAATACAGCAGCTATTTTTATCTCTTACAGGTTTTTTTATTTTAACGCTTTCAGCATATACACAAATATAAAATAGTAGAACCGAGTGTCAAAACACTCTGTACTTCGCTTCCTTTCTGATTGGAACCCTTCAGCATTCTTTAATATTTGGGTCATCCAACACATTTTTTATCATGACTAGTAGTTTCTAAGACTATTCCGTTCATCAAATAATCTCTTGAACTTTATAAAAGTATCAGAGACCAGTCGTGGCGCAGGGACACAGAGTGTGACTGTAAAATCGACTGGTTCGATCCCCACTTGAGGTAGTGAAATATTTATTTACATTTATATTTTCATATCTTCGCTCTCGTGTCGAGGCAAAGCATGGCGTTGAGTTCCGCCACTTGACACGTAATGCCTCCAGAAGTCGGCGGAAAGTGAGGAACGGTGTGTCATCACTAGGTTCCCTCTGCCTACCCTGCTGTGTGCGGGATAGAGCGTGAAGCTGATGTAGGGTTTCTTTTTATAAAAGTATCAGTCATATAACCTATATTACACCCTCAAAACAGTTAAATATGATATTACAACATAGCTTTCGAACATTTCCAATAAATGGTCGGTAAATTCCGCCCAATCGGTGTTTCCAAGACGCCATAATGATTTCGGTTGAGTCACGTACAGCGAGAGTAATAAATATCAGCTGTCTGTCTGTTCTGTTATTTGTTT
Source organism: Heliconius telesiphe telesiphe (assembly GCA_018249795.1). Classification (NCBI taxonomy): domain Eukaryota; kingdom Metazoa; phylum Arthropoda; class Insecta; order Lepidoptera; family Nymphalidae; genus Heliconius; species Heliconius telesiphe. Next base: position 6,085 of record DWLH01001925.1, on the reverse strand, counting down.
CTTGGGGCTTGGTTCGTGTTTTGTTTTTGTTTTTTTTTTGACGATTCATATGTAAATTAAATTAAAAAAGAAAAAAAAATCTGCCTCACGCTGTATCCCACACAGCAGGTTAAGCAGAGGGCAACGCCGCGCTTAGCCTCGACACCAGAGCGAAGAAATGGAAATATAAATTCAAGTAAATTTTACATCTCCTCGAGTGGGGATCGAACTCACAACCAGTCGGTTTTACAGTCACACCTTGCGCCGCTGTGCCACGACTGGCCTCAAATTAGATTTTTGTTTTTTTATTATTATTAGGATGTATAATACCTGTTTTCTCGTGATTTCCTTATTGCGGTTTGTTTTTTTGAAGTTTTATAACATTAAGGAAAAACAGTTCCTTTTTTTTTTTTGCCTTTCGTTTTTTTTTCAGTAAAGTGAGGGAGTTTCAGAGTTTAGGTAAAAATCTATATTTTTACAAATTGTATTTATGCTTGATAAATGTTCAAGTTAGTTCATTTATTATATTTCAACTTTAGGTTATTTATGTTTGTAGCATAGTATGGTATGTTAAAGTGAACCTAGTAGGTACTAAAACATTATATACATATACATCCATTATTTTAATTACTATATACATTTTGGAGGTTGCATGCAGAGTTACGGAACTCAACGCTACGCATTGTTTACCAAAGTGGTGAAATGAAAACAATTTAATTATAATTATTAATCGAGTGGGAATTTATCCCAGAAACGGTCTCAAATTAGGTTTTATTTTTTTATTTTCTATAGAGGCCAGCAGGGCTAGCGTGCGAATGTAAACGCGACGGTTGTCGGTTTGATTTTCACACGTGGAAATTAAATATTTAATATTTTTATTTCCTCGAACTGGTAACGAGGCGCGGTGTTATGTTCCTCAATTCAACATGCATTGTTCCTCAATTCAAATTCGGCGGAGAGTGGGGAACGGAAATGTTTTAATGGGAACGGAGTGTCTTAACACTAGATTTTTTTGTTTATGGAATAGAGCGTGAAGCTATAAAAAATCTGTAATGTGTATAGAAAACACTCTGTTTATATCCTTAATTTCCAAAAGTAAAATAAAATAAGCTTCGCGCTCTGGCTGGGCGTTAAACTGAAGGCTCAAAGTGTTAAGACGCTCTGTTCCCCATGCACTGTAAAATTTTCGAGATATTGATTCATCGTCATCGTGTTAAGTGGCGTAACTGAACGGCATTATTTGTTATGTTGGCAGAGCGAGAACATTAAAATAATCCTATGAAAACGAGTGGGAATCGAAGTCACAACTCTCTCTAACACGGACGCAATTGCTGCGACATGACGGCCTCGAATATATAAAAAATACTTTTTTTTCAGCTTCATACTGAATCCCGCACACAACAGGGTAGGCGGAGGGAACCTAGTATTAAGCAATTCCGCCGAATACTGGAGGCATTGGTATTGAGTGGCGGAACTCAACGCCACGCTGTGCCTCGACACCAGAGCAAAGAAATGAAAATATAAATTTAAATAAATATTTCACTTCCTCGAGTGTGGATTGAAAAATATACCTTAATAGACTTGTTAGCATGACCGGCAACATGTGTAATCACACTATGACTTAATTGATTGGACGACCTTCCGTTAGAGTACAAATTATATGGCGAAAGCGTTACAGTTACAGAATATTACATACATACAAGATACGCGCGAAAAACATTACCCTTCCTTAGCAGTCGGGAAAAAGTATTTTTCGTAGTGGCAAAGTGAAACTGTAATGTAATTTAAAAATATAAAAGTAAATTTTGTTTTCTTACTTCCGCTGAAAATTAATACTGCGTGGAAATCTGTTCGAGACTAATTAATAGTAACTTTAGAAATTGTTATCACAGCCATAGTTGATGATCTTAACTAGATATTGCGGAATCGAGAAATGAAATTCAGTGCAGTCGTGATTAACTATCCTTGATGCAATTGCGATGGTTGCGAATTCGTATCCTACGCAATTTAATTACCGTAAAGTTCCGTTAAGTTCCGCCGATAAATTAAATCAGCTTCACGCTGTATCCCGCACACAGCAGGGGGGACCTAGTGTTTAGTCACTCTATTCCCCACTTTAAAGTCCACCGATAAAGTGTCTCTAAATTTATATAAGACGATAGTAATATGAGATATTAATACTTATTGATCCGTATGAGTGAGAATTACAGTTTATGAGCTGAGAAACATTTTTAATTTATAAGAATTTCTTACGGAGAAAACAGGAAGACTCCGGAACATACAAAAATAAATGCTTTTCAGACAAATTTTTCTCCTGTTATTTTAGTTACACTTTATTTTCCGTATGTACATGGGAAATATGTTCAGTAGAGATGGAAGATACGAGATGGATGTGGAAAGGCGTATTGCTGCCGGTAACAAGGTTAACGGAGCCTTAGCTGCATTGATGAGACGGCGAAACGTCAACACAGCTGCGCGTTTTGCCATACACTATGCAGTTTTGGTACCGATTCTGTTATACGGCAGCGTAACGTGAGTATTACAGAAGAAGAATAAAAGAATGATGAATGCTGTGGAGATGCGATCTCTTCGTATGATATGCGGAGTCAGCTTAGCTGATCGAATCCGCAATGAAGAGGTACACATAATGGCAGGTACTAGCGAGGATGTCACGGTGAGAATGAAGAAGAACGTGCGCAGCTGGTTTGGGCACGTCGAACGAATGATGAAAGAATGGCAAATAAGATTTATGATGGAAAAGTGGGCGGTAAGAGAGGCAGCGGGAGACCTCGGTTGACCTTCGAAAACAGTATCAAAGATACTGGAGGAAGGTCACGTAAAAAGCATGAGGACCCCCCGGAGGTTGTATGAAGAGGTTGATGACAGTGGACGGGGCGAAAGAGGTTCTCTCTGACTACCCCGCTAGGGATAAAGCGTGAAGCTAGTAATAGTTATAGTTATGTAGCAGGATAGGCAGAGGTAACCTAGTGATAAGCCACGCCACTCTTCACACACGTCTTAATTTTTGAGTTATTACGTGCTTTTAAAATTTTACATTATAATTCAACTAAATGTACACTCTTTTCGCAATTTTTTTTAGTTTAACGCAGTATCCCACACATGGCAGAGTAGGCAGAGGTTATATAGAAACCTAGTGTTAAGACACTCCGTTCCTATTAAAACACTTCCGTTTCCCAATTTATGCCAAATTCTCGTATCATTGCGTATTCAGTGATGAAATTCGACGTCGGGCATTGCTTTGTAACCAGAGCGAAGAAATGAAAATATTCAATATTTCGTACCTTCGCATGGGAATCGAACTTACAACCGTCGCTTAACAGCTATTGCTTGGTAGAATAATTCCAGTTTCTATTCAGAAAATAGTCCGAGAGATGGCAGATCATTTCGTGTTGCATTCAAATTACGTAACAATCCTGCATGAATTATGTAATAGCTTGAACACGAATAGGTTCAGTAGATATCGTGGGTTTTAGTCGAAATTTATATGAGGTATGACTATTTTGATTTATTAACTTGTGGGCCGTCGTTGATTGGAGGACGTCGTGGCAGTGCGGTAGGTGCGAAGGTTGTGTGTTCGATTCCCACTCGAGGGAAATAACGAAATTAATCGTGTAAAATTGAGTTGCGCCACTCAACACGCAATGAATCAAGGATTTGACAAAAAATGGGGAACGCAGGTGTCTTAAGAGGGTACGTTGTGAAGGTATTAAAATGTGGGTATTATGTTTTATATACAGTGAAACTAGTTTCAAGACTTTGTTCTGCACTATTCACCCTAAATCGAGACATTCCGTATTGAATGGCAAAATTGGACGCCGCCTTTTGCTTTCGCCTTAGAAAATGATAATAAATCATTCTCATGCATGATTACCAAACCCACGATCGTCTAACTTACCACTGTGTCACGGCCCCAATTATGTATTTAAATATTCTTTACATTCGTCGGCAATCTTATCTTATCTTTTAATCAATCTCTTTAGATAAGACACGATATTACCATAATCTTATTTGGAAACTTTATTAATAGAAGGACCTCAGGGATTTGATTATATCTAAGAAAGGAAATGAGGAAATAGAAGTGTAGAATTATTATTATATAAATTTTAATAAGTACTTTATTTCCTGTTTCCTTTTGTGTTCAAATATTACAATGTTTTAAGATTTCATGGCGCAGTGTCGCAGTGTGTTAGTGTAAACGCGATGGTCTCGGATTCAATTCTCATTTGGGGGAGTTAATTGGTTTCATTTCCTTATTCTGATAACAAGATATAACACGGCGTTGAGTTCCGCCAGTAGGTACTTGAAGTACAGCATTATCGTGTATCCCGCATATAGCAGAGTAGTTAGAGGGAACCTAGTGTTAAGACATTCCGTTCCCCACTTTCCGCTGATTTTTTCTTGGCATTGCGTGTTTAGTGGCAAAACTCAACGCTTTGCGGCTTTTGCCTTGGTGCCAGAGCAAAGAAATAAAAATAGTAATGCATAATAATTAATTCCCCAGAGTGGGGATTGGACCTACAACCACGCGTTATCTTGTGCCCCTCCGCCACGACGGTCTCAATCTTTATAATATTTTCCAATATTATTTTAAGTGCGGAACGGAGTGTCTTATCACTAGGTTCCATCTGCCTACCCTTCTGTGTGCAGGATACAGCGTGAAGCTGTTTATTTTTAATATTAATTTTAAACAATATTTTTTCCTTTCCCCCAACATTTTTTGAATAGGGAAGTTTTGTAAAATCTTTAAAGAGCACATTAAAGGTGCTAACAATAAAAGTTGTGTAACAATAAGTAATCGGTTAGAGCGCTAGGATGCTTGGATGGACGAGACAAGGTTTTCAATTTTATATATTTTTTGAGATTATTTCTTAATATTAAATTGTAAATCTATCTAACAAAGATAGTGATTGTATAGCTTGGCACTTTATCCCGCTTATAGCAGAGTGAACAGAGAGAACCTCGTGTTGAGACACTCTGTTCTCATTAAGACTCTTCTGTGGCCTGTTTTTTTATTTTCTTTTTATGGAAAAGACAATGCAAACAAACGTAGGGGTCACCTGATGATAAGTGATCACCGCCGCCTACGACCCAATACAGCACCAGAGGAACTACATGCGTTGCCGGCCTTATAGTTACCCATGTCGTATCGACCGGGAAAGACTGCCGCAGGTACGCCAGTCCATAGTCGCGTGGAGCGTGGAAGGAAGTTCCTACCGAACATACAGCACGGGACCAGATGGTGTGGATGGTATTTTACTTTGTAACGTACTATGCGGTTAGAAAATTGGAGGCAAGTAACAGGTCAAGCAGTTCCTTAGAATACTCCTCATGATAAATGCGGTAGAAAACGCACAGCGAGAAGACGTTTTTATACAAAGCCAAACTGTCAAACTTTTTACAGACTTGGGCAGTCACTCGAAACATTAAAGCCCAATATGCTGATACTGGGCGCGGCTTTCAAGAGATTGGTTTGGAAGACTAGCGACACGATAAATGAGAATTAATTAGTAGTGAACGCGCAAACTTGTGTATTCTTAGGGTTGAATTTAACCAAGTTCCTTTCACCTGATGAGAAAAATTTCCAAAGGGATGCCTCAATAGAAGACACAAGATTACTTCGGCCCTGTCAGCGTTTTCCCGAGAAAGACCTACATGACTGTATAGCAATAAATGTTAAGATCTACTAATATATCATTGATAAGGTACACGGCACACGACCTTTGCGACCATGAGACCTTTGCCATATACACACACACGAAAAATAAAAAAATAAATTCCCCTGAGTGGGAATCAGACCCGCAACCACTGGCCTCTGGTAAAAGAGAACTTAGTGTTAAATTACTCTTCCAGAGATTAGTGCGTTTAATGAAACAAAATCTCAGCAAAAAAACATAAACCATACCTAAAGTATTGCCGTAGTAATAAGTAAACAGAAAAACATTTTCTGATAAAAAAAATGCAAATAAAAACAACACTCGGTCAGTATTAAAAACGTAATTGAAATCGTCATCTTCATGTTAAATTTAGTGTATAAATCAAATAAGTTCACACTACAGCGGATCGAAGGTACGTTTCTAATTTAATG
>DWLH01001924.1:0-11709 GCA_018249795.1 Heliconius telesiphe telesiphe | reverse complement strand
AAGTGTGACTGTAAAACCGACTGGTTGTGGGTTCGATCCCCACTGGAGGAGATGAAATATTTAATTAAATTTATATTTCCATTTCTTCGCTCTGGTGTGGAGGCTAAGCGCGGCGTTGAGTTCTGCCGCTCAATACGCAATGCCTCCAGAATTCGGCAGAAAGTGGCGAATGGAGTGTCTTAACACACTTAACACTAGGTTCCCTCTGCCTACCCTGCTGTGTCAATACAATTATAGTTTTTATCTGTAATATAAATATAAATTTCTCTTTTTCGGATTTTTCCTATACTTGAAACCAAATCTCATAATTACAGGTTAACGGGTACTATAATTATGATATTTTCGTGTACGGGTTTTGATTGCACGGCGAATAAAGTTGACCAACTTATGTTGGCCCGGCGTAAGCACTTATTTTGTATAAAGTAAACTACAAACATAAGTTTGTCATGATTTTTTTTCTATAGGTAAGCTATAAATTCTCACTTTTACATATTCACACACTCGCATCACATCTTCACAGCTTCGTTGACGTGGATGTTATGACTTTAGACCAAAATTACACCACCCATGTGGAGTTTATATCATGTTGCTTTATCAAATTAATTTAACTTTTTATATTATTTTATATGTCTGTTAAGCTGAACAACTTTTACTACGGCGACATTTCATTATGCATTTTAGTACACCTGGACTATTACGAAATTAAAAGAATGTTGTGTAATGGAATCAATATTAAAGTAATGTTTTAAATTAAGATTCTTAATTAAGTTTGTTAGAAAATAGGTACAAAATATTTTTATTGGTAATATAATAAATGGTTATATCTAATGGTATAACTCTCTTATATTTAGGTTTTCATCAAATTACTTAATTTTTTTTATAATTAAAGAAAAAATAAATAAAATATTTTAAATAGTGTATATAGCATAGCTACTATTAAAGATATTTTCCTTATCCTAAGCAGGTTTACGTTTTTTTCCTTATCCAAAGCAGGAAGGTGGTAAAGACATTTCGTTCTCCACTAGCCGCCCAATTTTCGAGTCTGCGTGTGACGAAAGTCAAGGCCACCCTTTTTTTGTTACCATAGTAAGAGTGGGAATAAAAATAATTCATTCCACCGAATGGGAATCGAACCACAATCGTCGCGTTTATAGTTAGACGCTACGCCTATTCTAAGAATGTTAAAATAACATATTTAAATTTAACTTACCTAAAACTAAATGAAATATAACACTAATATATCGCATTTCATTTATATTATGAAACAGTATTTTGTTTAAAACGTTTAATTTACTCTAAACTTTACTTGGAACAACTATTACAATCGACAGTCAGAATAACAATGTGCAATTATACCATAATTTATAAGGAAATAAAATTTAAAAAAATACTCACTGTATTTTAATAACTCGCGTTTAAAACTTGTTTTTAAGTAATATATTCTTTTTATTTTTCATTTGTGTGTTGATTTGTTGGGTTTCAAGCGTGATATTGTTTATTTTACTGTTGTCTAGATTTTTGAGACGATGAATTTTGGAGATTTTTTTATTTGGACCTTTTATTAAGTTTACCTTAAATTTCTGTATCTTCAGATTACTGTATACTATTCAGTAATCTGAAGATACAGAAATTTAGTAGTATTTTTAGGATTCCGTACATCCAGAGGTAAAAAGAGATTGGGTGGAGGTATCAAGCTGAAATTAAGTGTACTATATATAAGTATCTTAAAACAAAGAAAACATCAAGTCGCTGCGCTATCAAAACCTATTTCTCGTGGACTTATAGCTATGTATATATTTCAGATAAAAAAAACCGGACAAACGCGAGTCGGGTCGCCCACCGAGAGTTAGACAAAATTGGAGGCTCGAGCTTTATCTGAAGTTTAGGCTTAGCTTAGCCAGAGCCTTTCATCTTATTCCTTACTTGAACTAGCGGGTTTAATATCAAATTCTCCCTAAACTAGCGGGTTTAATATCAAATTCTCCCTAAACTAGCGGGTTTAATATCAAATTCTCCCTAAACTAGTAAAATCTGTAGATGTTAACTGCCAAATTTCATAATTCTAGCTTAACCAGAAGTACCCTATCAACTTTGATTGCCTTTGTAGTATCGAAATACGCGTTTTTTGCTATTTAAGGGTATTATTTTTTAGGATTTAACCATAAATTTATAGTTTTCAGATATTTTCCTGCACCTTCCTGTAGATGCTAGCTGGCAAATTTCATAATTCTGGGTCAACCGGAAGTACCCTATGAATTTTGATTCCCTTTATAGTGTCAGAATACGCGTTCTTTGCGATATAAACGACCATATTTTTTTCTAAGTAAATATAGAAATATGTTTTTTATCAGGAAATCATTAGGCTACAGATTTGAGTATATAGTTAAAAATTCAACTCGATATCTCTAAGCGTTTCTGAGATAAACTAACCTGTAGTAGTAGTAGTTCATACCTATTCCTGTGAATAAATATGCAGATACAGGGCTGTCTAAATATCAGGTTGATTATCTCCATTTAAAAAACTTTGCTTTAAATGTAACTTGAATTAAAATTTTAAAAAATTGTGTACTATGATCGTCCTGGTGAATAGATCAGATTCATGCTGCAAAACTATATATACAAAATTAAACTTCTCTCATAAAAAATAGAAAAATGATTTGAAATTTAGTACAGATATTCTTTAACTTTTCATTATATTTTTGATAGGTTATTAAAAAATGTGCGTTTGAAACGCAAAGTGTAGAAGCACTTATAAAAAAAGAGAACAAAATAACTGGTTTGACAAGGATAAGGTACAGCAAAAATGGTCAAATATTGATATTTATAAAATTTTATTGATTATACTAAACAAAGTTGATAAACAAGTATCAAAAAGTTAGCACAATATAAATATAACCTCCAGTGATTTTTTTACTTAATGGTGTATGCCGCATATAGCAGGCGGGCAGCTCAAACCTAGTGTTAAGACACTCCGTTTCTCAGTTTGCACCCATATATCATGACATTGTGGCGACTAACATCGCGCGTTTTGTTATAAGAGCGAAGAAATTAAAATACTTCATACTCCTAGAGGGAATCGAACCCATAACAGTCGCAGTCATAGTCGGACCTTAAAAGCATCATCAATTATTCTAATAAAATAATCAAAATTAAAATCAAAATATGCTTTATACAATTAGGCCATTACAAGCACTGAAATGTCACAGAAATGTCAGTAGCGTCAATCTTATAGGAAGCTTCAACCACCGAACCACCAGTTCGGAAGGCAGTTCTGCTGAGAAAAGGCAACTCGTCGGAACTCAACAGTTGCTCTTTTTAAAATATTATTTATAATAAATGTATGACCATCATTAGCTTCCCTAGTGAACATAAACAGCGTTTGATTCCACGCACTATTATCATTATAGTAGTCTCAGGTTGAATAGTAAGCTTTGCTTAATAACATATTTTTTACTTCAATTTTGTGGAATTTTATTAAATTCCACTAATGATTAAGATTAATGATTTATTTCTAAGAGAAACAGTTATAATTTGCAGTTGCAGTATAATATATTATTGTAAATATATTATACTGCGACTGTAAGATTATCCATTTTATTAAAAACTTCTATCAGCTCTTCTTTTGAATTATGAATATTGATTCGATATTTGCAGCGTTACCCCAAGTAAAGTTTCATATGAGAAGATGCTATGAAAAAAACTAAAGTAAACTAGCCGAGCAGTATTAACATCCGTAAGAATCCAAAAGAATCCGAACATTGATCTGTCTATAGTTTGAATGTTCCGCGCTCCTTCGCGTCAATATGCAGGGTAAAGGTCGTCGATCATGTGAATTAGTAAATACTTACCTAATTCTTACAGGAGGAAGTGAAAGTGGTACACGACCACGGCTGTCAATATCAAGTGAGAATATTTTCTTTTTTCATATTTTTTAAAGCGATATTATCTATAGCCGAGTTTTAGTTTTTGAATTTAATTCTTTTGAATTCTACCGATTTATTATAAGGTTTAGCTCTCCCAGTTGTGATAATTATTATAACCCAGGAAGTACCTACTTTATTTTCATTGCTTACATTTTTATTTTTAACATATATATTAGGTAGGTATAGATTTAACTTGAATGCAGACTTTATGAAATATCTTGCAGAAAAAAATAATAAATGAAACACAAAGTTCTTATAAAAAATGTATTATGATTTATCCGGCCAAACAATACTTTCTATCCAATCTATAAAACTGGAGACCCTAGTGTATACTCCTGGTAAGTTAGGTCTGCCACAGCCTACTCCAAAGGAAGTTACTCCTATTATACAGTGCATGGAGCCCTCTACGGAGTAAGGAAGCGGGATTTTCACTTGAAGAGGACCACCAGAGTCACCCTGTAATTTAAAAAATAAAGATTTTGTGAAATTAAAGAATATCTAAAAGTTGACAAAATTTAAATGTTCTTAACTGATTACAATAGCTAGTCCATCGGCATATTTTTTGTATAAATTTGCAATATCATATAATTGCAATGGTGAAGCTAACATCTTTATTACATTGATAGATTTTTAAAAAAATCGCTTAAAGAGTTACCGCTAGCTGGCTTTGCTTGAATGATATCAACCGACCGAATTTTTCTTAATCTAAGCTCGTCTCCGAATAAATATACTCACTCGGTATATAAGAAATATATTGAAGAAGCTGTATAGTAAAATGACTTGGAAATTAAATAAAGGCTGAAAACCTCTATTCTTTCAAATATTTAACAATACTTTCTGCCTAAGCTGCTTAATAATAAAAAAAGAAAAGTATTCAAATACCTGACAAGCATCAACACCACCAGCTAACTTCCCAGCGCATAGCTGATGTTCTTCAATCCCACACCAATGTCGGTAACACGCAGGGCGAAGTAAGTTGTCACATTGTTGCGAATCTATAATATCTACGACCGCTGCTTGAAGCACAGGAGATGTGGTTTTCGTTGCTAAAAAGATTGTTTATTAATTTAAAGCGAATTATTACTAATTTAATTTAACGGTGTTGAGCTTTGCCACTTAATGCGCAATATTAGTCTACTTTTATGAGTGCAGAATATACCGTGAGCCTAATGCAGATTTTATATAAAGTAAAAAAATGATAACAAAGTATATTGATATTCCTTTAATATCAGAGGGATTAATTATTCCATAGACAAAATGTTGCATGCAATGGTGGAGGTGATTAAACTATTTTTTCCTATGTAGCATGGTCCGAAATTTCCTGTCCTTTCCTGTTGGTTAAATGGCGATTGTCGCAAAAACAGTATAATCACGGACCTTGCTTTATAGGGAAAAAATATATGGAAGCAATTGCCCTGTACCATTTTTATCGATCTACCATCATCCTGTATAACTTGATATGTCAATATTTCCATTTTCCAAAATAGACACAATAAACCTGTAATACGACACTTTGTTTTACACTGTCTATCCATATAAAGATATTAGTCGTATTTGCTATGCGACGATAGTTAATCACAACTGGAGAAACTGGTACTAACTATATCTTCCTAGAGCCTACGTGTATAGTAGTTACAGATTGAATTAATATAGATTTAATTAATTTTTATTTACCTGTTTCAACAACACCCCAACCAGTCAAGGTAGCTGATCTACCAAGTTGTGAAGTATCAAAGTTACTCCAAAGACACGCTGGTTGGAGGTTATTGGTAAATAATCTTATCGTTTCTATTTTCATTAGAGCTATGTCATAATATTTCTTAGGCGCCTTATAATTGGGATGAATTATTATTGACAAAATTCTATAATCTTGTGGGTGCAGGCCGTTAAAAAACTGTAAATCAGAAAAATTAAAAATAAAATATATTGTTCCAAAATACTATTTTTAAATATTTGAATATTTTTTATAAGCATATGGTTTTTCTCTAAATGGAGTCTATTGGCCACTTTCTGCTTAATTTTTTATACAGTATATGTGAAAAATTCAATAATTATCCATATACGAAAATTAGAATAATTTATAAAAACAAAAAAAATATATATATTCAATCATATAATACATATACCATAGTAAGAGAGATAGAGAAAGACCTCGATTGACCTTCGAAAACAGTATCAAAGATACTGGAGGCAGGTCACGTAAAAAGCATGAGGACCCTCAAGAGGGCATGTATGAAGAGTTTGACGACAGTGGACGAGGCGAAAGAAACATGTGCCCAAACTCTGGCGCTCCGTTCTCTACCCCACTAGGGATGCAGCATGAAGCTATGTATGTATTTGTGTATATAATACATTTTTTATCGTGAGGAAACCCTTTAATGGGTACGCCGCCCGCCGTCAGTCGAATAGGTTATGTGGGACTCATGGACTGGCAAATGTAGGCCGCCCACAACTATTTCCACTAAAACTTCACGGTGCTACTAGGGTAAACTAGTGTATGTAACTCTTTCCCAACGCCAATGACCAACGCGTTTACAGTCAGGCCTTATTTCATCAAAATTACTTCTAATAACATACTTACCACATCAATAAGATTCTTATCACCAAGTCTAACGATTTCTGGTACAGCATTCTCCACGGTCGTATCAAGCTTAGATTTTGTACAGTGTGCAGCTGTCAGAGTGAACCGGTCACTGATGAGGGAGCATCCACACTTGAATATCCATGTTCCGTGTTTGGCTCTCCACCCTACTCCACCCTAAGGAGTACATAATATGACTTAGAAAGAAAAAATAACTTAGCATTCCTTGGAAACCACTTAGCATATGCACATCAACGTGCGCGATGGGCACGTGGTATTGCAGGGTGAGAATATCCGAACAGTGCCTGGTACTTCCGGCCCAAGTGTAGGTTAAAAGGATCCTTTTAAATGTGCATCGCTTACATGCACTGTCAGAGCTCCTCTCTATTCTAGAAGTAAATTGATGATAGTTGGAGATAGGCCGTTATCTTTTATTAAACTATACATAGAGTGATTTCAAATATAGAGGTAAGTTTAAATTCAAATAGTTGAAAATTCTGTAATAATTGGAAAACGTCCTAATATACATCAACATGTATATTTATAAGATGAGTTAATGAGTTCTTAGATTTTCACGATTATTACACATTTCAAATGAAACTATTTTAACCGGATTAATCGCGTATATTTGGTATTATACATTTTTGGAAATCCGACGTTTCGAACACTTTGCAGTCTACCCGTGACCACGGACTGCTGGTGCATTTAAAAGATGATAGTTTTCTGCAATGGTTTATTATGTATGTAAACACAAGTTGGTATTCTTAATTAAAATTTCAATAATATTGCATCATATGCGAGTAGTAAACGTCTACGATGAGATTTCTATTAGATTACTTTTTAAATTATTAGTTTTCTAAAAAAAAAATATTTTATATATAGTACTAAATAACATTTCTTAATTCTCTCCTTTTTTTTGTTTAGCCTGTCTGAGAATTAAGAAATATTTAGAAACCAAAAAGTAAGAAATACATATATACCATATGTGGAAATTCTCCAGGCAACGCATCCACCCCGCCGATGGCATAATGAGGCCCATTATATTCATCATTTTTCTTACTCAATTCTCTATTACCTGAAAAGGCAACAAATATTTGTACCACTATATAAATTGCACAACAGTTACCGATGCCACTAAAGAGTTAAGATAATGGTAGATATTTTTAGAGGTGTTACGAAAATCCGGCTCCGGTTTCGATAAATTGGAAATTCTGATTCAGAGTCAAATATTGAAAATAACAGTTAAATTTATTTTTAAAATGTCAAAGCAAGAACAAGAACGTAAAAACAGTTAAAATATATTGACATTATTTTTTCAGCTTCACACTGCATGCCGAATATAGAAGAGTAGGCAGAGCGAACCTGGGAACTTAATGTGACATTTCGTTCCCATTAGGACACTTCAGTTCCCTACTTTCCCCTGAATTCTTGAGGTATTGCGTATTGAGTGGCGGAACTCAACGACACACTTTGCCTTTTTACCAGAACAAGGAAATTAAAATATTGAAAATTTCATTCCCCTGAGCGGGAATCGAACCCACAGTCATCTCGTGTTTATAGTCACATCCGACGACCTCAATGTTTCCTATATTTCACCCTCCGGGCTCTATATTAAAAAAATATATAATATAAGTAACACTTACATTTCGTAAAATTTAATGTTCTTTCTCCTCTGATTTTCCTATCCCAAACATATTCGAAGCATTCTAAAAAAAATTAATTATATTGGAAACGAAATTATATATTATTAATTATATTTAACGATACATAAAATATTAAAAAAAATAGTTTTTTTAAAAAAAAAATTATCGATTTCTGTAAAAGAAGGAGATTATCAATTCAACTTATTATGTTTGTCACCTAAGAACTGTTGACTGGGTGAACCAATTTTGATTATTATTATTTTTTTAATTTTTTTTTTTACTTGAAAACTCTTTGAAAGTGCTTGCCGTGTGGTCCCATTTTATTTTGGTCCATTTCTGACAATGGTATCCACGAGAAAATCACATAAGTATGTGCGCAACAAATGGACGAATAACTCAATATCCCGCGGACCAATTTCGATCATTGGAGAGGATACACTTTAAGGGTTATTTGATAAAAAATTGGTTAAGATCTGACTGGAATCCGGATAAAATTTTAGAAGTAGGTTTTTTTATTAAAAATTTAAGAAAATTATAATTATTAAAGTGTTTATTCCACATTAATAGAAGAAAAATATTTTTAGAAAACATGTAAAACTTCAACATGGCAAAATTTGAACCCGCACCTCTTGCAAACTGTCCAAGCGCTCTGACCAACTAAATCCGTTCAGTAGTTTCTGCGTGAAAGTCGAATAAACATCCTTCCCCACCAACTTTCATATTTATAATATTAGTTTCCTACTAATAGTAGGATGAAAAAGGCGTAACAACACACTTCTTGGTATATTTATATGTTATGGGAATCCTTAAAGGCTCATGTTCCCACTGAACATGAAATATTTATTTAAATTTATATTTTCATTTCTTTGCTCTGGTGTCGAGACGAATCCGGCAGAAAGTGGGAAACGGAGTGTCTTAACACTAGGTTCTCTCTGCCTACCCTGCTGTGTGCGGGATACAGCGTGAATCTGATTCTTGCAGTGATTTATAAAAATAGTAATGACTCTAACTTGTTTCACTAACTCTACGTCCAGGCTTTCTGAAGTCTGGCGTAGGTGGTGTATCCGAGTAACAGTCATCTCGAGTTTCAGGTGAAAATCTCTTTGTTGTTTTCTCCGTATTATCATATTTATCCTGAAATAAGTATAAGAAGAAATTTTGAAACGAAAGCTTTTACTTTTGGGAAGTCTTTGTTCTATGCCCACCCCTGAATAGTCTGGTGCCCACCCCACAGATTTCACTATTTAAAAAGTCAGACTGAAAATTTTAAAAAACCTTCATAAAAAAGATAATTTGAAAGGAAAGTCAAGAAAGTTTTTCTTACTATATTGCACATACTTTTTGCTTTGAACTTATTTTTCTTGTTTTGTACTCAAACAATTATAAAACTTGAAATAAACACACAACTGGCCTCCAAAAGTTTACATTATTTAGTGATATATATATATATATATATATATATATATATATATATTATTCTGTTTTTATTTATGGACTTTTTAAGTAAATAAAATACAAAAATGTCAGTCCCATCGTTCCCTTAAAACGAACTAAAAATACATAATACTAACAGAAATTTGCTAAAGTAAATTATAAACTATTTAACCTTAAACTTATATAACCATTTAGCTTCAACAGAATTTGGTTTAGTATTTTATTCAAATTAACAACTTTTGCACAAGTGACATTAATATGTTTACCCCATCGAAGGGCCATAATCCTAATACATATCCTTAATATTGTCTACAACTTCTAAACTAGAACCATTAATGAAAACATTTATATTCTGGCGTCTAAAGCCTCTACTAAAAATACATAACTTCGACTTTGAAGTTGAAATTTCAAGTCCTAAGTCATTTAGTAAATTTATAAAAATATCAACAGCCACCTGTATATATGATACACTTTCCTGAATTTTATTTTGACTTGAATACAGCACAAAATCATCAGCATATTGACTAATACCAATATTTAGAATAGTTTGACAAATTTCTATAGTGACTACGTTAAAAAATAAAGGCGAAAGTGGATCTCCTTGGGCAAGACCTTTGCTTGTCCATCTTTCGTTAAACAAATAATTTATATCACTTTTAATTTTAAGGTGTATTTCATTCAAAAGGACCAAATATATTCACAAATTAGAGAGCCAGCGTTTAAGTTATCTAACCTAGTTAAAACAGTTTCGGGCAATATATTATTATAAGCCCCTTTTATATCTATAAAACAAGCAACCGTTTGTACATTGTTCGTAAAACCAATTTGTATTTTAGTAATCAAACGAGTTAAATTATCTAAATATGATTGACCCTTTCTAAAGCCTGTAGTACTTGAAGAAAAAACATGATTCCTTTCCAAAAACCATTCTAACCTCCCCTTAATCATATTATGAAAAGTTTTGCAAACACATGACATTAAAGAAATTGGTCTTAATTTATCCTCTCCTGCCTTTGGAATGGCAATAACCTCAACCAATCTCCTGAAATGGAACATAACCTGTTTTGAGTACTAAGTTAAAAATATCTAATAAATACAGTTTTGCATTATCAGGTAGATTAAATAGCATCGAATAAGAAATTCCATCATGATCAGGTGAACTATTTTTTTTTTTAAAGCATTCTCCAATTTACAAAAAGTAAAGTCTTGCTGTAGACAAACATTTTTTGAATGAAATAAAGGTTTATTTACCGACACATAATCTGGCGACAAACTACATAATAATTCTTGCTGTTTCTCGTCGGAAGTAAATGGTCTAGCCCTTCTCAAACCCTTAATCCATTGCATTTTATGCCACATATCCACTGAGTTAGTATTTTCATCAATGGAGTTTCAATATGATTGCCAATTATTACAATCAGCTGCCGTAATAAATTTCCTAGCCTCAGAAATTTTTCGCTCTAAAATTGTTAAATTATCAGGTATTAGATTACGTCTAAGATTTTTAAGTGCTAACCTTCTTTCAGCTACGATTTTTAACAAATCCTGATACCAATAAGACTTGGGTACAAATGTTCTATGAACATTATTGCAGTATCTAATTAAAGGAATGTTTTTTTCCCCGGCAATATTTAATTGTTCAACAAACCAATTATATCTTTCCTGCAAAATATTAGATTCAAAAGTAGTATTGGCAAAAATATGTGTCAAAACTATTTTGTATTCTTTCCAGTTAGCCTTACAATAATTACGTTTCTCAGTAAAGTGTATAGTCTCTTCATAATTTATGGACACTTTAATCATTAAGTGATCGCTACCAAGACTTTCATTAGTAACTCTCCAATGTATGTTGGAAGCTATGTCAGAGGAGCAAAAGGTGATATCCGGAGAAGACTGTTGTAGGGACCCATTAACCAATTTCATTCTGGTAGGATTACCATTATTAATTGAAACAAAGCCATTCTCTAGAGAACTATCGAATAGTTGATTTCCTCTTGTATCTACCTTATCAGACCAACAAGTATGATGCCCATTGAAATCGCCTGCAATTATAGTATTTTTTGAAAACATCGAAAATAGATAATCCCAATGAGCTTGACTAGTATTAATGTTACTAGGACAATAAACT
>DWLH01001923.1:0-11712 GCA_018249795.1 Heliconius telesiphe telesiphe | reverse complement strand
TTCGTTCGTTCGTTTGAAATAAATCTATATAAAAATGCCTAAAAACATTCTTTCTACGTGTACACTGTAATAACTACATATTTACCAATTGTACATTTAGCTAATAATATATGTAACTAATTTAAAAGCTAATAATATATGTATCTAATATAAATATTTCACTATCTCGAGTGGAAATCGAACCCACAATGTATCGCGCTTACAATCACACGGCTGGTCTTAGTTTTTATATATTTCAATTTATTAATATATATTAAATTAACGTCTACAGATTTTGCCGGGTCAACGAGAAATGCCTTATAAGTGGGCTGCCTACCTCCTATTCCATATGCATTTCGCACAGATATTCCATACTGCATCGATTTGCCTCACCCTCTCGCTCGCTGTATGGAGATACGTTGCTATAAAGTGAGTATTACATTTTATTTGATATTATTGATATATTTAATATGATATACGATTGTGGGGGCCCACTGCCAGTCACGTCAACACCTGCTCCGCAGTCGTGGTGCAGAACAGGTGTAGACGTGACTGGTAGTGGGTTCTATTTCCACTCGAAGAAATGAAATATGTATTTAAATTAAATTAAAATTAATACTAGTTTCACTCTGCCTAGACTGTATAAATGTGCACATAACATATCATGCATATCTAAGCAAAAGCAATGAAGCATAAATTAAAATGATAATATTTAAAAAAGCCTATATTATTGTTCGTTCATCAAAATCAAAGTTAATGAAAAAGTATAAACCTACACACTGCTGTTGTAGCATTATATCTAATTAAAATGTCAAAAAAAAAAAAGTATTATATATAATTTTGTAATTTAGTGTTAGAAATCGGAAGCAGGTAACGTTTTTAAAGAAACACGTTAAAAACACACATCGTCTATATGATTCTAAACTATTTTGAAAGAGATACTATGTAATTGCAATAAATGATATGTATCACCTACTAACAATACTTCACACTAGTTTCCTTCCAATAGGGGCCGTCACTTACAAGCGAGTGCCCCCGATTGACACAATTCCACTGCTTTTATAGTTATTTTCCACCTAAATCTACCCTCTTTTACACGAGTACGCTAACATTAGTAAGATTTTTTTACACTGTATCCCGCACACAGTAGAAGAAACCTAGTGTTAAGACATTCTGTTCCGTATATACCGCCGAACTTTGGAAGCATTGCGTATTCAGTGGCGGAACTCAACGCCGCGCTTTGCCTCGACTTTGTGCCCTTGTGCCAGGACTGGTATTTATTCTGTGGTCGCTACTCTTATTATTTGTTTAACCTTTTGGAATATTTTTTCTTCGAAAAGTTTTTAAATACCACCAAACGGATCTATAATTAGAAGTTTGGTTAATTTAAGCTCAATACTGTTTATCCTCCACATCTATTTCAGACATTCAACACGCCAGAAGCACAGTATAAACATCAAATTCCTTATAATGTTAAAATATAATTCGTCTTACCTTAATGAAAAAAGGATTTTGCTTTAAATATATTTACGAAAATATACTTGAGGCCAGTCGGGCGCCCAGCCCGATAGATGCGGTAGTTATAAATGTCATGAAATGAAATTTCTACGATATAAAATTTCTTAATTTTATAAAATTAGCTTCACGCTGTATCCCGCACACAGCAGGGTAGGCAGAGGGAACCTAGTGTTAAGACACTCCGTTCCCCACTTTCTGCCGAACTCTGGAGGCATTGGGTGTTGAGTGGCAGAACTCAACGCCGCGCTTTAACCTCGACACCAGAGCGAAGAAATGGAAATATAAATTTAAGTAAATATTTCATCTCCTCGAGGAGGATGGTGGGGATCGAACCCACAACCAGTCGGTTTTACAGTCACACATCGTGCCGCTGCGCCATGACTGGCCTCAATCTTAATTTTATCATAACCACAATATAAAATATTTTCCATATAGATATTGATTTAATTTTTTACTACCTTCATGAATGTTTTAAAAGAATATTACATGGTAGACGCAAAGCGTATATTATGCTAAGCCCTTCTTTAAAATAAAATTTTTACAGCCAATATCATTTTACGCCATTTTTAAAACATAATATATTTTCTTTATAATTAAGTATCCTGTATTACTTGAAAAAGTGCTCTTTTAAATACTTATTTAGAAAACCGATAACCAAATATAATTACTAAGAATTATCGTCTGGCTAGGGAGAATGCTATTTATTAAATATTTTTAATATTTTTAAAATATTATTCCACACTTAGGGAAAAAAATACTTTTTTATCTTTGGGTAGGGGAAATTTGTAAAAATCTCCCTGCAGAGATGCTAACAACATAAATAAGTTGTAACAAGCGTATAAAAAATTCGACGTTCGATTTATGAAAATGTATGGCTCAGTGGTCAGAGCGCCTGGTCGGTTTGCAAGAGGCGCGTGTATACTTTTTCTAAATAACTATTTTTCTTTCCTAAGTGTGGAATAACACTTTAAAAATGTTAAAAGTACTCTTTTACTTTACTTACTATTATTGATTTTGTAGTACTAACGTGATATTATGTACCTACATAAAATAAAATCGGCCAAGTGCGAGTTGAACTTACGCACGAAAGGTTACCTTTATCTATAAAATCTGCAAAATGAGATTTGTTTTATAGGGGCCCCGTAAATATTTTTTAAATTCTGTTTTTTGTTTTTGTTGTTAAAGCGGCAACAGAAATACATCATTTATGAAAATTTCAACTGTCTAACTATCACGGTTCATACACACAAAAAATATTTTATTGTAACTAGAAGCGGTCCTAGGTTCCTTTGACCAACGCTGAAGTTTCTATATTACATTCGACAGAAAAAGGAAAACAAAATGAAGTAACACTAGGTTAGGTTAGGTTAGGTTCTTTCATTCAATGAAATGTTTAATAGTTTAATTTCTTCGCTTTGGTGAAAAAGTAAAGCGCAGCGTTTAGTTCCGCCACTCAACACACACAATCCCTCAAGATTTTGGTGGAAAGGGAGGAATGGGTGATGTCTTACTTTTCACATGGTAGGGTAGGCAGAGTAGTAAATAAGTGGTAAGGACTACCTGTCAAATGCGGGATACAGCGTGAAGCTGAAAAAAAACCATAGAAATACTACCGCAACTTGATCTTTGACGAAAAATCTAAATTATTATACTGTAAAATATTTGAAACCAATTGTATAATCGGCATTCCGCTACATGTATTCGAGAATTTACTAACTACAATAATTGGCCCCAGGTATTCGGATAGAAACCACGTTCTATGCACAGAGAGACGATGCAGCACAGCTATTTTGAGCAGCTTTATTCTACCGCCGATCCTTTGTATTCCTACGTTTATGGTGAGTTATATAAAGTTTTGTGACTCTATAAATATGTATGTAAAATTTTAGTTTTGGTATAAAATTTTGTATTTAATGTCACTATATTTATAGTACCGTGCTAATTGCAAGTTGCTTCTTCTTAAATTTCGTGTTTTGGAATTAAGTGTAATATAAAAATTACAATTTTGATTTAGATTGTTTGAACTGTTAGCCGTTATTTTAATAATAAGAAAGTTACAAGCAGACCCCAGGTAAACTGAATTTTATTAAAAAATATATTATTATTATTAGAAAATATATATGTCTGTATATGACATTAAAAAAAATAAAGGACAAAAAAAATTCACTTGATTACGCAAGATATGGCTTATAAGCGTCAACCTTTTCTTATATAAGAACCCTAAGATTAGAAGCACAATAGCCTCGCTTATTTATATAGCATATGTTCATTCAATGAGCCATAAGCTCATAAAATTCCAAAGTGTCTTATTAAATTTATGATTGACTAGAGGGCGCGCGCGGCTTCGCCCGCTTATTAGGAGGGAATCCAAAAAAAACCACGAAACACGTGTTCAATAAAATATTTTTAACAGTCTGAATTTAAATTTTTATAAAAATCGGTGGCAATTTAAAGATTTTTCCATATAAACTTTCAACCCCTTATTTGAACCCTTAGGGAGTGAATTCTTAAAAACCATGAAACACGTGTTCAATGAAATATTTTTAAGAGTCTGAATTTCAAATTTTATAAAAATCGGTGCAGATAAAAAAAAAATCCATACAAACTTTCAACCCCTATTTCATCCCTTTAAAGTTAACATTTTTCAAATTCCCTTCTTTGTGGACATGAAATAAACTTCTGAATAATATGAAAATAAACCCAGAATATGAAAATAAACTTCTGTCTAAATTTCACGTTTCTACCATCAGCGGTTACGGCTCTGCGTGCGTCTTACCTCAGTCAGTCAGCACAAGTCCTTTTATATATATAGATAATAGAAACTGACATCATATATTATTTTTCTAATTGCTTAAATTAATAATATAAAATATTTCTATAATTCTAAACTACTACTTTCCTTATATAGAGTTTTATTTTGAATTTGATTTAAATATGAAGCCAATTGTTTTATTTTACCAACACAATAATACATCGTATAAAATTTCAGTTTACACGCAGCATCCGATAGAAATTTATATTTTTTCACTTATATTTATTATTATATATATTATACGCTTTTATGAATATTAATTATAGCAAGGTTTTAAAATACTTAAAATATTAAAATCAAAATTAATTAAATTTAAACAGGTCTTCGACATACACACAGCTGTTGTTCTGGAACCAAATGGCCCTATGATATTGTACCACGTAGACTCCGACGAGGAAGGTCAACTTTATCAAATAAACTTTTGGGTACACGCTGTTGTCATTAAGCTCCTGCCTTGTTTCATACTGACTATGATAAGCTTATGGCTAATTAGAGAAGTATACAGTGCAAACGAGCACCAAAAGAAGATAAGAGTTTATAACGCCTGCCCCACAAACGATAAAACTTTGAAACGTCTATACAAAGGAGATAGGAGAACAAATAGAACAACGAAAATGCTTGTCGCTGTTTTGCTATTATTCCTAGTAACAGAGCTGCCTCAAGGTGTTTTAGGACTGTTGAGCGGAGCTTTGGGCCGGTGTTTTTTCAAACGTTGCTATGATTTATTTGGAGAATTGATGGATGCTCTAGCGTTGTTGAATGGTGCGATCAACTTTGTCCTTTACTGTTCGATGTCGAGGCAGTTCCGGATGACGTTTCGGCAGCTGATGTGGCGTGCACACATCCATCGCTGGCCACCGCCACAGGCTTCTCACTCGGACGGCTTAAATACGTATGTATTTACTTATTAATGTAGAGTCCTAATCTATACATCTGATCGATATATCAGAAAAAACGATTACCGTTCGATAAAATCGATACATGGTAGATATATCAGAAAAATACGATTATTGATGGCATTTATTTGTGTAAAGGACCGCCTACTAAAATAGATGTAAAATAACTAAACACATTTTTTTTAAAAATGCCATACTAAGATAATTTATATTTTTTATATTTAAGTACACTTACGACGAGGCTAGTTGTGGGGCAGCGGCTCGAGGTGTGACTATAAAACCGACTGGTTGTGGGTTCGATTCCCACTCGAGGAGATGAAATATTTACTTAAATTTATATTTCCATTTCTTCGCACTGGTGTCGAGGTTAAGCGCGGCATTGAGTTCTGCCACTCAACACGCAATGCCTCCAGAATTCGGCAGAAAGTGGGAAACGGAGTGTCTTAAGACTAGATTCCCTCTGCCTACCCTACTGTGTGCGGGATATAGCGTGAAGCTGATAAAAAAAAAATACACTTAAGTAAATATTCATATAGTTCAAGGGGGTGAAGCCGCGCGGGGGTCATTAGATATAAATATGTGTAGTATGTTGTCCTGTTGTCCTATCACACATTGCTAACGGTTAGTATGTGCATAATCCACTTAACTGTTTCTAGTCTAAATGATACACCAGCAACTTCCAGCAGGGAACCTAGTGTTAAGAGACTTCGCTCGAGACTTTCCGGAGAATTTTAGAAGCATTGCGTGTGGAGTGGCGGAACTCAATGCCGCGCTTTGGCCTCGACGCCAGAGCGAAGAAATAAAAATATTAAATATGTAATTTCCTCGAGTGGAGATCGAACCCACAACCTGTCGCGTTTACAGTCACACTCTGTGCTCTCCTTTAAATTTATTATATGTAAATCCAATAACAATATCGAACTAAACCATTTTTTTTTCTCCTTTCAGAGCGAAAACATCGGTTCCTTGAAATAAGAAGAAACAAGAGAGGCAGGCGTTTGTTTTAAAACAATTTGTATAAAGTGTAACTTTATCACTCTAGTCATTGATGTAATATATTTTTAATAAAATAAGTGATTTTATAAGTAAAATAAATTTTCAATAGTAATCTTGAAGTTACTATTACAATTAATAAAAATAAAATAAATAAATCAGCTTCACGCTGTATCACGCACACTACAGGGGAGGACAGAGAGAACCTAGTGTTAAGACACTCCGTTCCCCACTTTCTGCTGAATTCTGGAGGCATTGCGTGTTGAGTGGCGGAACACAACGCCACAATTAGTATGCGTACCGTATGCGTATTATTATAGTAAAAATAAAAAAATATGTAGAGACAAAATTATATAGGTATATGTGGGCGCAGTGTATGTGTGTAGATGTTAAAAAAAAAAAAAAAACTTGTAGGTAGGTACTAAAAATTAATCTCAAAAAGTTTCAAAAAATAATTTCTAAGGTAAAGTCCATGTATAGAGTATTAATATAAATAATTTAAATCATATATTATATCTAAGTATAGTAAAGAATAAAAAAAAAATGTATTTGTGCGCTGGGTGGCGGAACCTAACACTGTATTTTGTATAAGTAGGCCAAGAAAATATCTACTGTATAAATATAAATATACGTATTTCCATATAACCCTAGACAGGTGAAGGCAGACAAGTGAAGGCATTGAAAATTGTAATTTCCAAAATATTTCATATAAACGTCTATTATATATGATATGATATATGACATACTTCAAATTTCATATGAATACAGTGAAAATAACTTATTATATTTAACTAGAGACCTAATGTCTCGTGTCTTTGATCGCTTAAAATTATTTTTTATATTACAGCCAAAAATAATATTAAAAAAATAAAATAAACAAAAAGTATCCTATGTCCTTTCTAAATATCTTTATTAATATGTATATAAAGATTCATGATAATTGGTTGAGTAGTTTTGGCGTGAAAGTGTAACAAACAAACTTACATTCACATTTATATTGTTAGTATGACAGATTAAGGTATATAGGTAAATAGCTAAGATGATGGCTTGTTCTAATTGTAAAAGCAAAGATTGTGTACTATATCAATTTAATAAAAAAGTAGATATGTATTTTTTTATTATTTGAGCCTTAGAGAAAATATGACGATGTATAATAATTAAAGAATAAATTTAAATTAGCCCAGCTCTAGCAAGACAAAGCGCGGCGTTGAGTTCCGCAACTCAAGCGATGTGTAAAATTCGAACGGAAAGTGGAGATCGGAGTGTCTTGACACAGGTATATCTCTATATCTCTATATCCTTATGCTGAAGAAGGCGTGAAGCTAATTTAATGTAATTAGTATAATATTATACACGGAGCCAGTCATGGCGCGGGGGCACAAGCGTGTGACGTCGCGACAGATTATGGGTTCGGTTCCCTTTCTAGGAAATATTTAATATTTTCTCTGATAACGAGGTAAATCACGGCGTTTAGTTCCGCAACAAAAGTGTAATATATATAAAGATGTTATATGTATAGAATACTTAATCATCTTGTATGTAAACTTATAGATAATATAATATGTTAGCTTCTCAATTATGCTTAGATTTTGCCTAAATCGAAAAAGCAGCATCATTACTTTTATTTTAATCTAAAAGTCAGATAGTTTTAGCTGTCTTTCGGCCTAAATTTCAAATATAGTAGTTAAATAGAAGGAATTACGACGGTTGATATGTTATAGTTAGAATTAAAGAAAAACAAATAATTATATAAAATAAAAATTAAATAAATAAATCAGCTTCACGCTGTACGCACACAGCTGGGTACCGGATTGGTACGTAGGGAACCTAGTGTTAAAACACTCCGTTCCCCACTTTCCGCCGAATTCTAGAAGCATTGAATGTTGAGTGGCGGAACTCAACGCCGCGCTTTGCCTCGATATAAGCGAAGAAATATTTAAATATAAATGCAAATAAACATTTTATTTTCTCGAGCGGGCATCGAACCTAACAGCCAGTCTTTACAACCTTTTACAAGCATGCTTTGTGCCCCTGCGACACGACTGGCCTGTAACTGTATAATTATAATGTATAATCTATAAAAATATGTAAATTCGTACATTTCGAAATATGTCCGTTCATACAGATGTCATGCAAAGGCTAAATTCGCTTGAAATGTGTGATAAATTTAGGGATTGCTTAATGGATGTATTACAACGAAATATCTACATCCCAACGTAAATCCTGTGATTAAGGTTTCCCATTTAAACCTACCTTTTACATACTTGGGCGGACCAACCTGGCTTTTGTCGAATATAAATGTTTTTTTTTAGTATCACGCTGTCCTGCATAGTACAGGGTAACAAGAGGAACCTAGTTGAGGTACTCCGTTCCCCAGCTTACGCTCAATTTTCAACATATAGTGTGTTAAACGGAGAAACTCTACGCCTTGCTTTGTCTTGTTACCAGAGAGAAATAAAAAAATCAATCTTCCAAATGGGAGTCGAATCCACAACCGTCGTGATTACAGTCAGTTACATATGCAGCTGCACCACAACGATATCAGGATGTATATAATTTCTAAAATTTTTATCACAAAAATAATGTAATCAGATATGTTTGAGAATAAAAATAAAAAATGTGGGTCTCGGATGTTCAAACAGAATTCTTGTAATTAACAAATATATTTCTAATAAGCAAAAAAGTCCGAAGTAAAATATCAGCGAAACTGAAGTTTAAAAGTTTCATAAAAATATTTTTTTATTGAGGAATTAACCATTTTATTACAATCGAAACCTTTGTTTGAATACTTTACAAAATTTGAAATAATCTGTTTTATTCTTTACTATGTAAAATATTTATTTATATTACACTACTTATATAAATATTTATTTATACTATACTTAAAATAAAAATATCAATTAATAACTGTAATAGATATTTTCTTTTCTATCCCTATACCATACTTACTTAAGATGAATAAACATAGCCATAAACTAACTAAAATTAATAATTGAACGTACGTAAATAATATGTAAGGAAATTATATTGACACTGTTATGGAGCACAACAGTTAGTACATCTCTCTTTTTTAATTCTAATTTTTTATTTCATCTTCACGCTATATCCCGCAGATAACAAGGTAGACAGATGGAACCTAGTGTTAGGACACTCCGTTCTTCACTTGCCGCCGAATTTTGGAAGTATTGCGTGTTGAGTAGCGGAACTCAACGCCGCGTTTTTGCTTCGATGCACGAGTGACCAACTAGTAAATATTTCATTTCCTCTAGCGGTAATCGTAACCACAACCTGTCGCTTGTTCATAACAAAATGGGCAAAACGGTTCAGCCAGTCAAAAGTTCTGAAGTTACAAACATAAAAAATACAGTCGAATGGATAACGTACTCCTTTTACAGAAGTTGGTTAAAAATATTAAATATTTTATTTTCTAGAATGAGAATCAGTAACAAGCTTGTGCCCCTGCGCCACACCCTAGCCTTTTGTCTAAATTGTAAGTTTAAAAACGCCTACAAAATTTATAATTATAATATTCTCTTTCCCTAATTCTGTTTACAGAGTTTTGCCCTTTTATTGTTACGTCTTTTTATATTTAAGTTGGAATGATTAATATAATAAAACAATAAAAAAAGTGTGCCTGTAGTCTGTACAATAAATATTTTTAGAAAAATATAATTTACAATAATAAAAAGAATCACATATCTATTTGAAGCTATAAAACTAGAGGGTGTTTTTCACAATGGAACTTAAAAGTTTCACGTAACAATAAATATCAAATGAAATAAGATTTTTATGTGCCATGTTCAAAGAATAAGTAATGTATATTTTTAGCTAAAATATAATAGTAGAACCTTTGGGCGTAAGAGTTGTAGTCTAGACATGAGTTTGTCACCCGCAATATGAAAAGGGATTTCATTTTGTACGTGTTTCTAAGAAACCAATTTGAGCGTTCCAAATATAAAAATATATAATTATACAGGTTTTAAGCAGATTTGAGACCGTCTTGGTGCAGGGGCACTAGGGTGTGACTGTAACGCGACGGCTGTGGGTTGGATCTTCACTCGGGGGAATAAATTATGAAGAAGAAGTGAAGCTGATTTTATAAGTTTTAAAGTATTACAAATATATACTTTTAAGAAGAATGTGCATCAAAATGTGCCTGTAAATCAACTGGTTGTAAGTTCGATCCCCACTCGAGTAGATGAAATATTTATTTACAATTATATTTTCATTTCTTCACTCTGGTGTAGAGGCAAAGCGCGGCGTTGAGTTCCGCCACTCTACACGCACTGCCTCCAGAACTCGACGAAAAATGTAGAACGGAGTGCCTTAACACTAGGTTCCCTCTGCCTACCCTTCTGTGTGCGGGATACAGCGTGAATCTGAAAAAAAAAATATGCATTGAATCATTTTGACTAATTTCTGCTGAAATTAAGTTTAAGTTAATGTCAGTATATTGCCGGATATGTTGCTTTTCCACTTCTGAAATAACATAACTATTTAATACAACATTAATAATTCATTTATTTCATATATTTTTTTCATCCTATTTATATTAGAATTTCTAAATAAATGAACATACAAAACAATATTTCTTGGAAGCAGTTATATTTTTGCTAAGAGGCTTATTTGATAAAAAATAAACATGTACAGTTTATACTTTCGCCCACACTATAATTTTGTTTTGCTCAATAAAATATTAAGTAAAATTTATATTCATAATAAAAATATTAGCCAATTATTTTTTTTACTCTTGCGTTATTTACACATTGCACGGAAGGCAGAGAGCCCCTAGTGTCATTACTCGCTTCCCACCAGAACTACAGACATTGCTTACCGGAACAAAAAAATATAAATTATTTAAAAATAATTATTCCCTCGAATGGAGTCGAACCCACCCACAGAACCCAGCAGTTATATTTAAGTTACTTTTTATTTTCTCGCTCTGGCATAATGTAACAGTATGTGCCTTGGATATAAGTTATAAAATAAATAAATTAAAAAAATTATATTAATTAAAATATGCATGTCAATACTTAGTTAATTATGAAAAATACTATTTAAACTTAGTTATATATAAAAAATTATCTTGACTAGTTCATGTATTGGCGTCCCGAGTGTCGCAACCGTCATCTCATCTATATAGTGGATAGTGATGGTTGGAAGGCGGCGGTCAAATCGAACTCTTAAGTGCTATGGTACAAATAAATATGATGCACATAAAGACTTGTACCAAATGTATAATAAATATAATATAATACATATAAGGTCGGGGCAAAAGTATTTTCAAATTTTGAAAGTATTATTGGTTATCTAATCTCTTTAACTGTACATAACGGAACTGGCTGATTTTAATACTATTAAATGTAACATTCTGAAGATCGAGACTAAACTGTGGGGTGTGTGCCGTGTTTAACATTTCGGCCGCCTTACGGTAGTCCAACGACTTATAATGATCTCACAAATCAATCAACATCACGAATAACCATTCTAATATAATCTTAATATAAATAAGCG
>DWLH01001922.1:0-11717 GCA_018249795.1 Heliconius telesiphe telesiphe | reverse complement strand
AAAAAATATATAACTATATAAGGTTAATGAGGACCAATATATTATAAACAATATTAAATATAAATAATCCATTAAATTGGAAGTCATCGTAGTTCAGTGCCTCGCTGTAAATGCGATCCTTACTTGCTCGATCCTTACTTGGGGAATAAAAAATATTCATTTCCTTGCTCTGGTGATATATATATCATAGAACAAAGTGTCTGAGCACTAGGTTCGCTGTTTTCCCTGGTTTATTCAGAACTAGCGACCAAAACGCGACTTCGCCCGCTTACACTTATTGTTATGTTAAGACAAATTATACAAAGTGTTTGCATTAATTTTACCCTCTCTGTTATTCTATGATATATAAGCTATATTACTGTACAGTTTATTCCAAATCCATTAAGTAACCTTAAAAAAAAACAACAAAAACAAACCTGAGAAACAATCAATCCGGGACGCAATGGAGCATTTGTTTGCCAAATATCTACTGATTCTGCCTTTATTCTTGAGTCCAGCTCGACCAATGAATGTTGAGTGGTATAGGAGACCGTATTTGGGTGTCTTAGATCTAGTTTTTAGCGCTCTGAAAAGAGCTTTTTCGGCACCTGTGAAAAATTAAATAAATGGTTTAGTTATTTTTTTAGCTTCACACTGTATATCGCACATAACCGGGTAGATGAGAGAACATAGTGTTCCGTTCTTCATTAAGACAGATTCTTGAGGCATTGCTTATTGAGTGGCGGATTTCGCCGCCTCGCTTTGCCTCTTTACCAGGATGACAAAGAGAGTTCCCCATTCCCGTTCCCCCGAGTGGGAATCGAATCCACAACCGTCACTGTTATAGTCGAGCCCTTGTGCTCCTGCGCCACAATGGACAAAAATAGAAGTATGAAACCAAATCTCACCTAAAATCTGTAAAGTAGAAGCTGGATACTTAGCGAGGCTGGTCAACGACCCAGCCTTTGATATGAGACGAGCTCCGACCTGGTCACCAACTAGCGTGGTCAGATTTGGTGCTACGGAGGTCATTTTTGTATGGAGATATTCGGCTATTTGTTTTCTGTAAGAGAAATGTATATTTTTAATATATGAAAGCAAAAAAAAAAAAATAAGTACTTATGAGGAAACACATTATTATCCAAATAAACCAAAATGTTCTAAGTAATATTTTAGTTTTTTTTTTTTAGTATCAGTGTCCCGCATATACAGGGTAGGCAGACGGAACATAGTGTTTTCCTCATTTTCCACCTTATTATATTGCGTTTTAATGGCAGAACAAAGGCAAGGGCAAGACAAAGGGTGGCGTTGGGTTCCACCAATCAATTTACATTATCTTCAATTAGGCAGTGCAACAGGGACAGAGTATCTTATTGTTAACAATAAGGTTCCTCTGCCTACCCTGCCTATATGCAGCATAAAATATAAAATAAATAGCATACATACCTATAATTACTCAAAGCCACCACACGCCCAGCAAACATTTGTATATTAATCAAGTCAACAGGTGAAATATCCATGCCCATGGACATTTTGGATGCATCTATTATTGCTTGGGCCTTCTCCGAGTCACCGAGTATCTCCGTCAAAGGTTCCACTGACTCCTCGGTAAGAGATTTCCTATCTTTTATGTATTCAGCACATTTTGCATATAAATTGTTGTCTGGCACAATGCTCACGAGCTCCGGGAAGTGGTAGGAATACCATTCTCTAAAAAGAAATGTGAGGTTACAGTGTTTTTTGTTCCAAATTTAAATTATATATTTTTTGCTTTTCTATTATGTGTTTTATTTTTATTTATTTTTTTATTAAATCTCAAATTGGAATAAAAGTTAATCCACAAAATTGTAAACGGTGTGTATGAAAGACAGAAAAAAATACATCTAAATCACAACTTCAATATATCTGGGAATCAAACCTACAACTTCTTTTGTATCTCATAATTATTTAGATAAAGAGTGAAAAGAACAAATTTATTGTAAATAACGTTAAATAATATGCAATAAGATCGATAAACAATATTTTTATATGTTTAAAGTGTATAAAAACTTGAACAGCAGCACTCGAACTAGGGCCTTTTCTTAACTGTCCAAGTGCTCTAACCACTAAGCCATGCAACCTAACTAATAACCTCGAAATTCTTATATGAGCATTGGCAATTTCCCTTTATGTATTTTTTTAAAAATAATACATACAAATTAAAACGACTTACCT
The DNA here is from genome assembly GCA_018249795.1 of Heliconius telesiphe telesiphe. Taxonomy (NCBI): domain Eukaryota; kingdom Metazoa; phylum Arthropoda; class Insecta; order Lepidoptera; family Nymphalidae; genus Heliconius; species Heliconius telesiphe. The sequence goes on along the minus strand of DWLH01001922.1, from coordinate 9,524 downwards.
AATCCTCATAGAAAATGTGTTAACATCTTTATCCAACTGATCCAACAGTGCTATTGACTGTATTATCATATTATCCACTCTGTGTACATTGAATTTGACTCGAGCCCTCGAATATGAATGGCCGAGCCCAAGTTGGGCTACACTACACGCTTTAAGTGTTAGACCTTTGATGAGAGCGTGGAAATGATGTCTTATACCTGATGAGAGAAAGAAATAGGTTCAATGGCAAAAGAAAAAATTCCTACATATGAAGTATATTTGGGCAGTTTACAAATAAAATTTAGTATTAAAACACTTTTTCTGTCCAAATTCATAGTATTTAATGCCATATTTTTGTTTTAAGACAAGAGAAAAATGAAATTAAATCACTTGCCCGAGTTGGAACTGAATCCACATCTGTTTCATATAGGTGGACTTAGTGTGTAGCAATAACTTTGTCCATGCCCATGATATATCATAGGCTGGCATAACTTATAATTGCCATACTATGGCACAATTTTATTACCCCAAGCTATAGTAACTTGCAATAGATCAATTTGTGCATAAATGGGAAATACAATAAATATAAGTGAGTGACTAACTATACATAAAAATATAAAATTTATGTTAAACACAGGCAATAAAGAAAGATGAATAACAACAGCACTTTTTATAAAAAAAAAATCTCAAGTATTATTCAAACAATAACATAGCAGGACTTGAAACCGTAAATCTTGAAAATTGTCCAATCATTTGACAATTTGTAACATAGCTAATTAGCTATTTGAGTGGGCAGAGGACCCCAGACAAAGTAAGTGAGTGTTAATACACATTTAAAATGGCCTCTTAATTCTACACTGGGATTGCAAGTCCCAGGCATTGTTCAGAGCTCTTCACCCAGCACCATAATGGACCCAGCATTCACAGTGGTTTGTTTTAACATTTTTGGCATATATTTGATATTGGTGTACTATTAAAGAATCCAGTGACATAGGTTACTTCATTATTCACTTTCTGTTAAAAAAGTTGGAAAACAGAATTTATATAATGGAATTAACTTAAGGAATTTACCAAGCATGTTATATAGATAGATATGATAATATGGTTAAAATAAGTAATTTGTTGTATAATTTTATCTATTAGTTTAAATATATATTTTTTTATTTAAACAAAACAATTATTATATGACAATTTCATATTGTACCTACACTCTAACTGGTATAATAAATTATTATAACCATAAATAAGAAAGAATAAAACAAACCTCTGAGGACCTCCGGGACAGCTCCTGTATGAGAGCATGGTATCTCTAAGGCTTCGCTGATAGCGGCACCGAGTTTGGGATCTGCCACTCCAAGGGTACATTTGCTGCGTTTTTTGCGTTTTGGCAATGCTCCTTCAAGGAATAGATTTAGATCTTCTGGTAGAATACCTATAAATAAAATATTGATATAATGTTTTAATACTGTAGTTGTGTTACATGACATTCTTCAGTAATACTGACTGTAAATGTAACGGTGTAGTAGTATTTTAAATTAAATATTAAATATAAACAATACCTCCTAGTGACATTTTTACTTTTTTTTTACTGTTAATCAGCTTCACCCTGTATCCCACACACAGCAGGGTAGGCAGAGGGAACCTTTTGTTAAGACACTCTGATCCCCACTTTCTGCCGGATTCTGGAGGCTTTGCGAGTTGAGTGGCAGAACTCAACGCCGCGCTTTGCCTCGACACCAGAGCGAAGAAATGGAAATATAAATTTAAGTAAATATTTCATCTCCTCGGGTGGGGATCGAACCCACAAACAGTTGGTTTTACAATCACACTATGTGCCCCTGCGCCACGACTGGCCTCCCTTTAGTTTGCTATGAAAATGAAATGTTGAACAGCCAATATAATAATTTAGGTTTAAATAATTTATGTTATAACTCTTCACTTAAGTATTATTTAATATTAGGTTCTCTCTTACTTTGTTAAGTAAAAAGAAATTTGCTTGTTATACTTTTTTTTTCAATACAGACAACTCACGTAAATCTTTTCTATATAAATATTTTTTGTAAGTCATTTAAAAAGTATAATCAAATTTAAAATTACCCTCAGATATAGCATTAATGTTCTCTAAAGCTAGTACGGCAGATTTGAAAGGCTGGAACGCAATAAGTGTGACCACTGAATTGAATCTTTGCAAGTCTGTCACTGATTCCTCCACTTGAGGTAGAAATGCTGCGACCTCCTCAAACTCCGCCACGCGGAAAAGGGCGAAGCCCGCGCTGTGCTCGAAAAGCACGTATAGTTTACTCTAAAAACAATGATGATAATTTTAATTTTTAAGATATTTTTTTGTTGTAAATTGTTTTCCTTTCACTTGTTCAGTTTACATAATTGACGCTTAAGCAAAATGGTTGTAAAATGTATGTAGGTTTGAAATACTTTTAAGCATTTCACTTAATTATATTTTGAAATAATAATGTGTAATTTTCTTCTATGAAACAAAAGATTAATATAAAACTCAAGTTAAAATAAACTAAAATTAAATAAAATAAACTTAAGACAGTGTGAAAAATCATTTTCAAATCAGTCAATTATTATAATTATATTAGATTATTGAATTTATTTTTATTACAGTATTTATTATAAGTTATAATATTAGATATATAAAACTTACCATTATAAAAGCAGTTTATCTTTAAACTAACATAATTATTTCGATAAACACGTGTGTTTTGATCACTACAGAAACACGCACACCAGCCGCGTTCCTTGTTTAGTTTTAGGTTATAACTTTTAACGTTCCATGTCATGCAGTTCAATTTGGAGTTGCTTAAACTTATTTTATACGTTACTATAATTCTTAAATATTTTATTATTAGTCTCATTATACTAAAAATATTTATTTAGTTAAGACCGCAATTAATATTTATCTTTTTCTTAAATAAGATTATTAAATAGGAATAAGAAATTATTTATTATGGATAATTCACGAAACGAGAAGAAAGCTTTACTGTGATATCTGTTATTTATTAACATTTTTATACAGTTATGCATTAATTAGAATTACATTTATAATAATTGGATGAAATGTTATTCAAATTGATCAAACATTTTGAATTTTAATTCAATAGCATAAAACAGTTCTCATCCATATCTGTATTATCTATAATAAAAACGGCAAAATCTGTCAAAATTTGAATTCAATTGTGATTAATTAAAGGCTTAATGTCTGCGTTCGTATTGACTTCTGATGCTAGGCATATTTATTTTTAAGTGACTTTTCATTTAACTGAGAATATCGTTTGAACTAGTGTTAAAATAATCGAGTGCAAAGCTTTATTTGAGATGTATTAGTTTAATTATCACGATGGCAACGATAGTGCAGCAAAGAGATCTTATACTCACATTAAAGAAGGAAACAATCCTAAATATTGGATTACTAAGCAAGCTTCACCCGTTATCTGCTGAATTATCACGTTTAATATTAAAGGAGAATGCCTTAGACAAACCTACGCAAAATTTATTTAATAATTTATCGTACTATTTAGTGTCTATAATAGATACACAAGTGCACGCAGCATTAACATGGCCTTTGTACGACACAGCGGCGGAAAGAACCTACAGAAACGAGCTGTATAATTTTATAAGTGAATATAGTGCCCTAGGGCACCTATCTCCTGTAATGTGTTCATATTTAGTAAACCCTGGTTGTTTTAAAGTGACAGTGTTGATATTTCAACTCTCACAGTTGGCGGTAAATCGTTTACTAACATCATTAATGGTGAAAGACAGTAAAAAGACCTTATATAATACAATGACAGAAAGATACAAGTCACAGGAAAAAGATGGATTTGTTGAATGCATTGAAAAGGAGACGGAGGTGATGCTCAGTAAATTTTCAAATTATTTACACAAAAGAAAAGTTATGGAAGATATTGCTATGTTGTTCAGAAAGAAAATTATTGATATGGAAAAGGTATTATCCTCTACCAATGCACAAGGCTTTATAGATAAGTTGGTTGATAATTATATTGAAAAATATGAAGTTGAGGATAATTTTAAATATGAGCTTCTTAAGATAAAAAATGTTAATGAACAATCACTTTTTTTTAACAATTGGTTACTAGAAACAGATAAAAAGTTAGATAATTTGGAAGCCAATTGGAATACAAAAATTAACCTATTATTAGAAAAATCTACCACTATTTTAGGCTTAACAGAGACAATAGTTAATCGAAATACAGGTCAGGTTGAAAAAAGTTCCTACACAGTCGAATATGACCCAAAATGTGATCAAATATGTACAACAGATTTACAAAATCAAGTAAACAGTGAACAAAAATATATTCTTTGCAATCTAGAAAAAGAGGGAAAACTTAATTTTCCTAATTTAATAAGAGCATTTGTTATATCTGTGTGTTATATTTTAAAAAACAATGAAATTAATAACGATATTTATAAGTTTAATGAATATTTGATAGGCACTAAAAGAAATTATACAGAAGCTGTTTCTGCCTTAAAAACATTATTAGAGAGGGTTTTCAATGCTGAATCCAAATTGCAGGTAATTATAGTATTTATATAAAAAAAGATCATAATAAGATCCATATTTATAAACCACACTGAAGTCTGAGATGTTGTTTTCCTTTAAGAATATAATTTAAGAATGAAAAGGACATCTCAAAATTAATCTTAGACTTGAGAGTGATTTATAAAGAAAGGCCTAAATATATATATGAGTAAAAGTGAGAGTAATGAGTTATTGAACTTGCTTCTATTATTTTAAAAAACCTCAAGTGGTTGCCCCACTCTACTTGGGGTTTTTTAACATTAGGTATTTTATTTTTATTTCCTCTATTTGTTAAGACGAAATACAGTGTTAAATTCTCATGGCTTTGAAATTATATTAATATATAGGATATAGCATAGGGGCCGTTCAAGTATTACGTAAGCACTGTAGGGGGGCGGAGGGGTCTTGGGTTTGCTTATTTTTGATGTTTTCAATGAAATATTTTCAAGAGGATTGCTTATTTTTGATGACATATGGAAGGGGGGGGTCAATAATTGCAAAAAAAAAACTGCTTACGTAATACTTGAACGACCTCATAAAGCTAAAAATATTTATATTTTGTTATAATAAAGCTTACCTTTAATTGAGTTCAAATTTTTAATTCTCAATGACTAAATAAATAAATCAACTTCGCACTGTATCTCAGGCATAGGGAACCTAAATTCCCCATTATCCATCGTATTCAGGAGGCATTGCTGCAGTGTTGAGTGGCAGTACTCAACTCTACACTGTGCCTCCTCCTCCACACCAAAGTGAAGAAATGAAAATATAAATTTAATTTCATTTCCTTGAATGGGGATCCACTCCATAACCAGTTGTGTTTACACTCATACACTTGTGTACCCCTGCACAATAACATGCCTCAATGATTATTAAATGAATTTAAATGGTTAACTTTAACATTGTAGTGTTAAGACACTCTGATTTTTGAGATATTATGTTGTAAGTGCACAATGCCGTGCTTTATCTTGTTACTAGAGTGGGGAAATGAATATGACTCATTGCCACAAGTGTTAAGTAAATACTTTTAAATATACTCAGTAATTGCTATATATTTTGTTTTCAGTCTGCACCAGTGATATACAACCAGTCCATATCATTCAAACATTTAATAGACCTTCCTCCATTACCAGATTTATCAGAGTTAAAGACAAATAAAGATCAGTACCAAGCGCTTTATGATATATTTACACCTTTAAACTTAACGAGACATCAATTCAATTTACGAAGAAGAACCAGCGGTACATTTGTTAAGCCGCAACAAAAGACCCTAATAACTTCAGTTCCTTTCAATCAAGCTCCTAAAGATGATTTCTTGAAAAGTCTAATATCTTGCAGAATAAGTGCTTATGACACTAATATGTCAAATAATAATAATATATCTGTTATATCTAATATTAAAAGTAATGAAACTATAGCTGAATGTTCTGGATTCACTAAACAACAAATAATTAGGTTATTATCAACCAAAAAATCGAGTAGTTCCAAAAAGTTTAAATATAAGCAGGATCGGCCAGATATTAAAATTAAAAAGGGAGGTCTTTTTAATGAGTCAATAACATCAAATGAAAGTAATGGATTGTTTCGTAGTTACTCATCACCTAATTTATTTGAGCATAAGGAGAAACGCTCACTTGGTAATATTAGAGGAAGGAAATTATCTATTATGAGAGAGGATAGCCCACAATTAGAAGTTTCTGGAATAGCATGCTTAGATTCTGATAGCAAATGTAATACGCCACATGGTCTAGGCAATGCAGAAAGTTCTAGAAACCTAGATACTTCTAATTTTCCTTTAACAGTTGATAATGCAGCTGTTAATAAAATCAATGAAGTTCTTGATGGAGTCAAAGTTGACTTAACCAATGAAATGGATATAGTATCACCAATACTAGAAGTTTCCAGAAAGAGTGCAGACTCACCGATACTAGAAGCTTCCAGAAAGAGCACAGAATGTTCTAGAACGGAAACTCCGAAAAATAACTCTACGTTAATTAGAAAAACGAGTTCATTAGAGAAAATTATTAATCGTTTCAAGAAAGTCCGAGCTAGTGTTATGCCGCAGAAAGATGATGAAATACAAACTATTTTAGAAGAAAAAGAGAACCATTTTGTTAATGCCAACAGAATATTACTACCAGATCTTTTAAGTCCCAGTTGTTCCGCTATTAAAACTAATACTAATATAAATTATTTGGATCAAATATGTTTAGATATGGATAAAGTGGAAAGGCGGCCGAGAGAAAGCCTTGGGGCCGCTTTGGGCGTAGATCAAACGTTTTTAGACCAATTTGATTTGATAGACTGATATTTATGTATAGTTTTTTTTATATTATGAAAATATCTAGAAATAAAGATTAGTGTTAGCTAGCTTGAGTTGCAAGCTTTGAATCTTGTAGTGAGTAAATTAATACAAATTTGAAAAAGAATATACTTGAGATTACATAAAGCAATAAGTTGTTAAATATTTTAAAATAATCTAGACAAAAGAAAAATCTTTTACTTTAAAATATTACTCATTAACTTTTGCTATAAATTTAATGATTTGGATAAATGCAAAAGTCGATATATTATATCACATTAGCCTAGTAAGCTAGAGCACTTGGACTTATTTTTCAATGTGTGGGTTCGATCGAATCCTGCTACAATCATTATTTTATTAGGAATTGTAATACGACAAACATCTAGAATTATCGTCATAATCCTATTTATACTAGTATTAAAATAACAAAATGTTAATTTTGTCAGTCACTCTGCATCTAAGTTAAAAAGGAAGTTCTTCGTTCATATGTATGTATAACTTATTTTCATTTCCTAGACATTTTCATTGAGATTTCTTAAATATCTTGTTTCATTTTTCTAATTAATTATTATATTCAACGAAAGCTTTAAATATAACAATAATGGAGAAAAGCGCTAGTTTTAAATCGTTTTATGGTCGCAAATATATTTATGTGAGAGGCCATGTGTAAATATTTACTTATGTCAATAAAGATAATATTTTACAGTATGCTGTTTTTATTTCAATAAATCATTAATATTACAATAAAGTGATATAAAGTACAAAAAAATAACAAATTAAAAATAATAAATTAACAGTATAACAATAGTATCAATATTACAAAATTAAATTCTAGTGTCATTCTCCTCCAATTTGATCAACTTTTCGGATATTTCCCACAATTTCCTAGCTCTGCCCAAGTCGCTGGCTGAACTTGATAATGAGCTTTCCTGGCAATCCGAAAAGTATTTTCCGTTTACTTTAGACAAATTTTCGTCTGCTGCCAACATGACGGAGGTCTGGCAGCCCTGAACTGGGGTCTTGAAGAAGCAAGCGTTAATAAAGGCTAATCCCCAGCTTAAAGGTGCTGGAACATTCCTCCAGATCCCAGTATCAATTAGTCCTGGATGAAGGCAGTTAGCAGTTACCCCACTGCCTTCCAAACGCCTCGCTAATTCCTTAGTAAAGATAATATTAGCTTCCTTCGAAACGTAGTACAAATATCCAGGCATTGTGTTAACTGGGTTGGGATTGTCCAAATTGACTGATCCCAAACGATACAATGAAGAGGCCACGATAACTATACGTGACGGTGCACTTTTCTTAAGTAAATCTATCAAAAGATGGGTCAGAAGAAATGGGCCGTAATGATTTGTAGCCATAGTAAGCTCCAAGCCGTCTTCCGAAATGTTCTTTCTGAAGGTTTCAGCGTAACCAGCGTTGTGGATTAATACGTCAAGTTTCTTTTCAGTCTTTATTATGTCTTCGGCGAAGGTCCGGATTGACGAGAAGGAGCTTAAGTCCAACTTCTTCACTAGTACGTTCTCGTTCTTTGTGGACTGCATAATTTCATCTGGAAAATATTTAAAAGAATAGCTAATGAATAACAATTTACTCGTATCTAATATTTTTAGCTGTGATTTTAAATTGTACAATAATTCATCTAGGGTCAGAACTAAAATATTTAAAAAATGCAAAAATCTAAAATAGTATAATCATTTGTTATAAAATTAAATTACATTGACATAATTTTTTAAATAAATGCAAACGTTTATTAAAACATATCGGGGAAAATATTTGTAAATCCAAAGTTATTGTTACTTATCTAAATAGATTTAAACCATTCAACATTACAATCTTATACATTCAATTCAATTTTTGTAAGACTCACGCTGTATACCACATATAAAAGAGCAAGCAAAGGAGTGACATACCTCAACGCTGCACATTCAAAATTATATGATATTTAAGCTAGATACCTTGCACTTTCTCAGCTTTCTCCATACTTCTACATGCCATGATAACCCTAGCGCCTCTCTTGGCCAGTTCCTTCGCCGTCTCCTTTCCGATTCCACTGGTACATCCAGTCACAATCACGGTCTTTCCATCCATCCTGGTCTTCTCTCTAAACCTGCCACACGTGTACTTGGCGTAGAAACGTACCGCGAAGAAAAGACCGATCAGCCCCAAAACAGCGAGTAGACCGAGGGCGAAGACCGCTGGTAATATCCAGAAGAGATAGTTAGCTTTCCACGCCTCTGCGACTATCATGGCTGTAATAAAAAGAAAAAGTTATTATCATTTTTTGATATTTATTATTTAAATATACATATTAATATAAATACTCTTTTAGAAAACGTATAAAAATGTCAGCTAAGCCATACGTTCTCATCGATTTTTATACGCTTGTTACAACTTATTTGTGTTGTTGATTATTTTAATCAATCATTTGGCAAGGAAGAATGCTACTTATTAAATATTCTTGGCATTTTTAAAGTGCTATTCCACACACAAAAAAAAATGTTTTTAGAAAAGTTAAATATAAAAATTTAAACAATATATCGTATTTAGTGGTGAAACTTAACGCCGAACAATGAAAATAATTTATTCTCCGAGTAAGATTTGAGCCCATAACCGGGACGTTTATTGTCAGATGGATGGGCTAAAGGTAGAGATGGAATATCATTTCCATTATGCAAT